>JAKTWX010000434.1:753-14164 GCA_030582275.1 Waltiozyma pijperi | reverse complement strand
GGCGGTATGGCTGATATGATGAAGCAGTTTGGTATGGGGATGTAGATTCATCTTTCTTTCTTGTATATTATGTATGTGTTCTAAATAACAGTAACAGTTTAGAATCATTTCTTATGTTATGCTTGTCTATATATAGCAACTGTCAGTAAATTTGTGACCTTAAACAGTCATCGAAAATATCCTGTTAAGCAGCTAGTGATGATAATATCCCGCATAGAAATTTGAAGCTGATGATCATGGATCTCGACATATATTGTACATGGTCAATTTGAAATAATTAAATCTTAATATGAGAGAGAGACAAAATATATATGTTAAATATATTGCATAAATTAGCGATCATCCTAATCTATACCACACACTAGAATATTGTGAGATTTAATTGCTTCAAATCAGACATGCACGTGCAGTAAATTATATGGCTATATTATATATATATGATCCAAAATATTGGACGTTAATATAATTTAACAATACATAATATTATACGTCGTGTTATATTATATGTAATATATTGCGAGCTATATAAGACGTCGCTAATATTATTTTAAAATATATAATATAATATAAATAATTATTATAATATTAAATTTAATATAAGGTATAATTCATCTTAATTTTTCTTGTATAATATATAACGTCGTGCAGCAGCCATAATATTAGTTTATAAACATAATAATATTAATTCGGAAACATATTGAATTAATTTATAAAATTAATAAATATTATTAATTTATAATTCGTCATTCGATATTATTAACCTGCATGATATTCATGATGTGTAAACTATATATATAGTACCATCAATATTGAATAATTATTCTTGAAATGGATCATATACGAGCTGACTATTGACGGGCCTGTACCAAATTGGCAGTAAAGCTGGGAAAAGTTGTAGCTGTTTGAAAAATTCAGTACAAGTCTCAGGTTCAGTTTCAGGCAGACCGGAATTATAATATTTGCTCAAATTCACCTTCAACGCCGGCGCGATCAGTCATTGAAATCTAAGATCAGTTCTTCAAGACTAAATTCAGTGTCAAAGCTATTTTCATGTTGACGGTTAGTGGGTTACTGTATGAACCACATATTAGTGTTCTTCCAAACGACTGTTGTTGTTGCTTGACTCATTGGCTTTCCCGTCGTCTTGAACTGAAGACAGGTCAACTGCTGTCTTTTTCACACTTAACCAGGCAAATCAACTTCATGCTCAGAGAGCTATTAGCAGGTCTCATACACTGAGATCCATGGGATAATAAGGAGAAGAACATAAAGAAGATGATGCAGTGGCATGTTATGTCTATCTAAAACAGTCTACGGCGATATACATTTGACACATGGCAGTTCATTCGAGATCTAGCTTTGATTATTGATCTGGACCTTTTTGTGATCAGTTCAATTAATGCTAGTTTATGCGGTACGACGCGCGTTAACCCGCATGTCCCATGTACATTGATTTAATTATTTTGCACAAAACCGATTTTATGCGTACAAGTTACAAGTATCTCATGTACAAATTAAGATAGATATATTAAGTATGAATTGTCCTTATAAGAATAAATATATATGTAGACTCACTAATTAACATCCAATTAAAACGTTAACGAACTTTAAAACCTCAACCTCGAAAACCCCTGAATCCATGATCCCTTCATCATCTTGAATCCCCAATATTCTTTTCAATTGTTTCATGATACCCACCTCGATATACTTATCGAAACTCCCCATAGGTCTTGAATTCCAATAGTTCAAATAGTTAGAAGAACAACCTTTGCTTAACCCCCAAACGACAGAGATCATCCTATGTAGATCCAATGGCCGTGAGGCTCTGTTTTGGAGTTCGGAGATAAGATACAGTTCGATACATCTCTTAATGTAAATGGAGTCCTTGAACGAGGATAAAGGCGGTAGTAATGGGATATCGAGGAATATCAAATCTTTTTCGGCATCCAGATCTTCATCTTCAGCTTCGTCTTCTGTAGCATATGGATCTTCCTCTTCGGAGGTGTGGTTTGAGTCCAAGTTCAACTTTCTTGAGCTTGGTTCGATGGTTATTGGCGAGTATGCAGGGATGGTTATGTCGTTCAGGCTGGCATTCATGATATTTGGTTTATCCGTGATGTTAATTCTGATCTTATGGTCCGGGATATGGTATGTTTGTTCCGAGTTGTTGATGGTGAAGTTGACGTTCAATAGGGAGATCTCGGATTCGTTGTACGCCAGTTCTTGATACTTCTCCAAATCTATCGACAGATCAAATCTGATGTTCTTATCCCAAGACTGTGATGTCAATTCTGTTGTTTTGATCTTCAAAGCTTTGACTCCATTGGATGAATCCTGTGTTAGTTCGGTGATGACACCATTGATTTCGATTTTTGAGATGGAGACGGCACTTTTGAACAGTTCAGTGACTCTCAAGTCGAGATCGATACAGTTCAAATAGTTGGAGTGATATTGCTGGTTGAACAATTGATACACCGAATCGTTGAAATCTTTGAAGCTTTGAAACTGCAGTTGACAGTAAGATTGGTGAAGAACACCGTCGATGAGTTGGTCTTTTAGCGTCAAAGGCAAAGTTGGGCATTGCGAGATGAGAATCTCGTTGATACTGAGATCATGCTGGGTAATCAATCTGGTTAAGTAGTTGTTATCGAGCTCGTAGTCGACTGAGACATTAGTCAGCACCATCAGTTTGTTTACAGTACCGAAGGACCCGCCATCAACACCGTTCATCAGGAACATATTGTAACACGACTTGAAACAACCAGCCATAACCTTGCTAATGTCAATCTCTTCATCAGCTTGAGCATACTCCCAGATATCAGACAATTGTAAACCAGACATCAAGTTCCACAACCCGTCATAGTTCTTGTCGATCATACCGATGTAAGTGGAGTTGTAAACACCAATGTTCCCCGCCCCATCACGGCCCAAGATGACAAACCCTAGTTTATCCTCCGGTTTCAAGTTATCAATGATGTTCAACAGTGTGTCCCTCAGCTCATCCAAGTACTGGTCATCCGACAGTTCAGTCATATTGAACAGAGGGACCGTGACCACGAGGTTCAGCCCCATTTTCTCCGGCGCTGGGAGGATCTCCTTAACCATTTCAAAAGGAAGATCAAGGCCTGAATGAGTCAATTCGTTGAACTTGATCACATTGGTTGGGAGATTGATCTGTGAACCTTCATGGATGATCAAAGACCATAGAGTTGTGGACATTTTGATCAAGGACACATCGTTTGTTAGGTTTTGCAACTGTCTTGACCAACGGTCCAATAACACTTTGTTTGAGGATCTGATTTGCAGCTCAGGTAGCGCCTGTGTGGAGAGATATAGAACCAGCACGGAATCAGAGACCAAAATTAAAGAGATCAGATGTTCAGAGATCAAAACCGTACCGATGACATGCGTCAAGCTGTCATTGAACATAACAAGTGAATCTCCAAACAGGAAATTGACAGTCTTCTCCCATTTCTCACCATCAATGGAGATATCAAACGAATCAAACAGCGATAATTGTGGTAATCTTGGTAAGTTCAAAGCCTCAGCAGCTTCAACCCCCAACTTGTGTGACAACAAAGAGACAAAGTACTTGTGTATATCTTGATTCACCTCTTTTTCCTTAGCTTGGTCTTTTCTCATAGCTTGATCCTTCAACCCGTCGTTAGTGAAGATATTCAAAAGACAACCAATCTCCTGTGTGTCCTGGTGAATCGAACAGTCATATTTGGAATATTCAGTGAGTAAGTTAACTTCCGGCTTGATCAAATCCCCCACTGCGTAATTCTTCATCTTCACTTCTCCTCCACTTCTGTTATTGCTGGTGGTGGTTGCACACGGACCATCAATGAAACTGTCACGGGAAATCTCCGGGTATGTCTCTTTCTTGTTCAAGATATCTTCGTCTCTGATGATCTGATTCACCGGCGTGTGTGGTGAGACACCGTCAATGGTTACAGCAACAGAAGGAGCAGAAGCAGTAGAGGCAGCTGTAGCACTTGTTTGACTTTGTGACTGTTGTACTGTATCATCTGGGGCAACATCTTCTTCAATATTATCATTCACCTCAGAATCCAATTGTTGTAATGCAGAATTTCTCAACTCTTGCAGGACAATTTCTCTAAGATCGTCATCCTTAACAGATCTATGAACCCCACCACACTCAAAACAAACAGTCATCCCGGTTTTGGAGTCCCCGCCAATGAGGAAACAGTCCCAATGGCACGAATGATCACACGATAAGACTATCACTCTTTCTCTGTGTCCGTTTCTTAGTCTTAATGAGTCCTCACATATGGAGCATTCGGTGTTATGACTGAGTGAACTTTGAGACATGTTGGCTAATGTTTGGGTGTTCAGGGATAAAGTGGACTGTAACATCTCGAAGGAGTCCACCCCACCGGCATTGCTACTTAGAAGAGAAGCTTGTAATGTTGGTTTTTCATCGTTTGGATCATAGCATGTCATTCTCTTGATAGTCGCTGGCGGTGTCAATTCATTGATGGCTAAAGGTGGGGGAACGTTATGTCTTTTGGACATTCTCTTTGGCGTGTTGAAGATGCTGGACATTCTATGTTTGAGTGATTGTGAAGTGGAGGGGGTTCTTGGAGTTACTGGTGGCCTAACACTGGATTCTCTGTAAGAACCAGAAGATGGTGTTTCTGTAGATGTGAAAGGAATAGCCATGATGATGAGATCGTTGCTTTGAGATTCCCTGTTCGACGTGTATATTAATTGAAGATGAGTCTTATTTTGATCAAGAGTGGTTGGTTGTAGTGAAGAATAGATCAAAGTTCAACAAAAGCACACACAAACTTCAGTAAATCGTTCAAAATTCAACAGCTTAAAACAATTTTAGCTTGCAATTAAACTTTTTGAGGTAATTTTTAACACAAGTTCGCGCACTACTAGCACTGCTGCAATTTATCAGCCCATCCGCCTGCATAATCCTTGACGCATATGCTGGTTATTTATGTTTCATAATTTTGTAGGAGTACGCTAACTGTACTGTTCTTGTTTACTTTCTACTGCTGGTCTTACCCCAAATGAGTAATGTAATTAGTGTTGATAGCTTTTCATAATTATCTAGTATCTAGGTTATAGTTGATAGCTGTTCTTCATGATCAATCGAGCATTTCAGCTTGAACTTTGAGGTGATAAGTTTTGACAGAATCATCAGATTTTCCTACCCAAATATCATGATAAGTCTTTTTCACAAATATGACAATACTGAGATATCATCTATAAAATTCAATATACACTAGACTATGAGATTGATTATCAGCTGTAAGAGCTTCATTTGTTGCACTTCATAGCTAATTATAAATTATTAGCCTACAGTGCCTCAAAAGATAAGAACTGTACGCAATTTGCGAAACTTTAGGCTGTGATGTTTTCGCAAATCTTTACGCCAGATTCTGGGGATCGCGCAATTTTGGCAACGCTCCAGGATATTCTCATGAAAAATATTGTAAGAAATACCAAATAACTATTCAACTGTTGGCTCAAAGAAATGACTAAAGCCAAAGATATAGAGTCTAAGGTCTAAAGTCTAAACCATTACTCATCTTAATCCCCAAAAGACCACTGGCAGCTATGATGCCACACTACTCAAAAGCTAACTAAACCGAAGATCTTCTTCACAGTGGCAACATGATTCTCTTCATCTTTTTGAATTGATGCCTTTTGATTCTCTCAATTTAAGCTCAAAAATTTCCCTTCATCAAACTCCACACTTCTTAAGTCCATCTGAGATTTAAACACAAGCACTTTAGAGTTCCAAACAGTTCATACTCAATAGTACTATGTCAAACTCTATTAAAGATGAAATTAACCATTACTATCTTAGCACTAGCTTTACCATTGGTCTCAGCACAAACTTCAACCCACGGTTTAATCAAAGGCACAGCAACTTCTAATGTTACAATCAAGGTAGCATACTTACCAGAATGGAGTGATGGCTTTGATCCAGAAAACAAGGAAGAAGGTAATGAACCCACTGTAACTTCTCAGTCTTCTGATGTAGTCCCTTCTTTGACTTCTGTGTTTGAAAAGCCAACTTCAGAACCAAATTGGCCAAGTGAAGAAGAAGATGAGGAGGATTTGGAGCAAGAAGATAGTTTAATTGATGATGATATCACAGAAGAGGAGCAAGAAGAGGAACAAGAAGAGGATTTGGAGCAAGAAGAGGAGCAAGAAGAGGAAGAAGGCCAAATCACACCATATGATCCTTCAATCGATGATGACATTACAGATGGAAACAATCCTGAAGACTGGTCAATCGGATTACCCAAACCAAGCAGATTACCAATCCCAACTCAAACCACTATTCACTCTACCAAAGAATCAACCACTTCTTCTCCATCCAATACCACTGACCCTGCCACCAAATCAACCTTCACTCGTCCTGAACCAACTATTCCAACCTTACCAACCGATCTCCCAGAATCACACTCAGACCCATTCCAATTAATCTCATTAACTCCATCTCAACGTTCCTTACATGGCCTACCTTTGATCATCTCTGAGTCACAAGTGTACTTACAAACAACACATATGGCTGTGTATATGACTTTTGTTGGGGTTATGTTGGATGATGGGAGTGTTAGGGTGTTGGAAGGGTATGAGAACTTATTCGAAGCTCCACAGTTGCTGTTGAATTCATCGGCTACTGAAGAAGAAGATTTACTGGAAACAGGGGAGATTGAACATGAGATCGCAATTTATCTCACCATCAATGAAGCAGGGTTCTTTGGTATCTCCACTGAGCCAATGTATGGGTTTAAGATTCGTTCAGGGTATTTGATATTTCAAGATTCTGTTGAGTTTGGGATCGATCGTTCTTTGAATAATGATGATTTCTGTTTCGCTGTGAAGTATTTCGATTCTTTACAGGATGTTACTGGCGATGAAGTTTGTGAGGTTTATCTTGGTGTTAAGAAGTTGGATGTCTATGAAGAGGAAGAAGATGGGCGTATTGGGTTTGTTGATGATTTCAACTAGTTTAGCTCATGTGTTTTCCTAAGTAAGTATCAGCTGTTATTTCTCTGAAAGTCTCACTTAGTGTCTTATGTACTGTTACACTGAAATCCAACTGAAATCTTAGAGAGCAAGATATACAAACTGAATAATATGATGTGAGGAAAAATATCAGCCACGTCAATAAATTTATAGGTCCTTAATCTAAGATCAACCCCCTGTTTAGCAGAATTTAGAAATTGAAGGACCCAATAGGCTTTAGCGTCACTGTAAACAATTTTGCAGTACTGATCATTGATATCTAATCTTAATTAGTTTTTAGTTTCTAACTGCGTTCAAAAGACCCCATTTAATTAAATAGAGAGATAGTGCCCGGATCAATCTATAGCAGTAGACTTGTAAGTTGTAGTACTGTTTCGCGCGCTCGCGGATCGTTGATTATTTGTTTGTCCGTTCGTCGATGAAAAAACCCAAAGTTCAAAGTTCATGAGAGCTTTAACAAGATCAAGAGAGAATCTTAACAGGTTACACTTCAACTACCACCAAATCTTCAACACATCAAAGCTGCAAGATGTCCTCCTTAACAGATCTGTTCAAAGAACTTTCTGTCCACACGGTGAATTCCGACCATCAATCCGCCTTTGAAACTTCTTATGAGATTTTGAAAACTTCACCACATAATTTGAAAGCACTTCGTTTAACCATTGTCTCTTTGATCAATTTAGAGAAATATGAACAAGCTTTGAAAGTGTTCAATCAATTCAAAGCATCCATTGACTCTGATGAGCTATGTTTGGAGAGAGCGTACGTTTATTACAAATTGGGGAAAGATTTGGAACTTTCTGAGATTTTCAAAACTTTCCAGGGTAAAGAACAGGAATTATTAGTTGAGAACCCAGGTCTTGTTCATTTGAAAGCTCAGACTTTGTACCGCTCTGGCCAATACCAGGAGGCTTTGGAGCTGTATCAGTTATTGATCTCATCGAATGCTGCCGGTGAAGACGAGTTATCCGATTTGAAAGTCAACGAACGTGCAGTTATCAGTGATGCCTTGACAGCTGGGAAATTTGATAAGATTGGCCAACAGCAGCAATTCAGCGAGTTAGAGAATGAATCCATGTCTTATGACTTAATCTTCAACGAATCTTTGATCTCGCTTGCACTTGGCGACAGTGAGAAGTCCTTGCAGTTATTGGACAGAGCCCAGCAATTAAGTGAAGAAGTGAACGTCGACGAAGAGGACAGATTGTCAGAGACGGTGCCTATCATCATACAGAAGGCTTACATCCGCCACATCACCGGTGACACCACTGAGGCTCAACAGATTCTCGAACAGTTGCAACACCTGCAATTATCAGACAAGTTGACGCAGTTAATCTTCAACAACAATTGGATCTCTCTTCATGACAATAAGGACACCTCTGCTCGTTTGAGCTTGAGAGAATTACAGTTGCCTAACTCCATGCAGAAACTCCACGCAAGATTATCGCAAATCCAACAGGCCACGCTATGGAGAAACTATTCCAAAATTTGCATTCAAATCGGTAAGAACATCCCAAAGCCAAGCAAATCTAATACTGATTTAACCATCGATGCCTTATCCCAGCTACAAAACAACACTCAGGTACAATTAGACCAACAACAATATATCATCGCGCAAGCCAAACTTTCCACCAAGAAGGCATTGAAGACTCGTAACGTGGCTTTGGCTTTAATCTCTGCCCAATTGAACATTTCCGCTTCCAGATTTGACGCCGCTGTTGCCGTTTTGGAGAATTTAGAGACACAAGACAAGTTCCAACCAATCGTCGCTAGCACTTTATTGTCATTGTATGAGCATCAAGGCAGTGATAAGAAGAAGGTGGAATTGTTTGATTTGATATTTGGTAAGTTTGAAGATTCCATTGAATTAACTCAATCGGAGTTTGAACTTTTGAAGTTGTTCGCTTTAAAATTGGCTACGTTGGAACCAACCAGAACGCAAACACTGCTTCACAAATTACAACATGTTAACTCCAGTGATGAGATTGTGCAGTTTGTTTTATCTTCAGATCAAACCACAGCTGATTCATTACCTTTAATTGCCTCTTTAACCGCCCACTTGGACCTCGCTGAGTTGGAGACCCAAGCCTTCCATCAAATCACCAACGAGGCCACTAAGACCGCCTCCAAGACCGCATACAAAGTCCACAAGAGACCAAGAACACGTAGGAGCTTCACCGTGGATCCTAGTAAGACCTTAGACGCGGAAAGATGGTTGCCTATGAAGGACAGATCTTATTACAAGCCAAAGAAATCAAAGAAGAAGGGCACTACTACCGCTACGCAAGGTGGTTCTGCTGATAATACTACTGAGGTTTCCACTGCTTCTGCTTCTGTGGTTAGAAGTACTGGTTCTGGTTCAGGTGGTAAGAATAAGAGCAAGAAGAAAGGTAAGAAATAAGTCTAACAGCTTTGTACAGTATAGTTTAATGAAGGAGTAATGCTACAGATAACTAATACACGAAACATGATTTATTCTCTCTAATATACAAATGCGACACGCTCCTTCAAGTAAACAAAGTGTCTTCCTCTCTCAAATATTCACCAATATCCGACTGTCTGAAAGCGACAATAGCAGTAGGTTGTAAATTTCTCGACTCCACCGTTGATTTCGCACTGACACCGAACCCCAAAGGAGAATCGTTCATCGAATAGACAATGACACCGGCGTGTTCAGGGATATCGTCGGACATTCTCCCCACGTGAGCCTTAAGCACATGGTTCCCGTAAAGGAAAGGCATCTCACCATTTGGTTTAATCCAAATCTTGTATTTGGCATATTGCGATAAGATTGGGATAGAAGTGACATGTAATTTGAACTTCCCGGACTTGGTGAACTTACCGAGACAAATACCAATGGACATCAAGTTAGGTCTGGCGACTGAGGTGGCGAACTTGGCAATACGATCAGCAACGTAATAAACTCTATCTTTCTGTAAACGGAAAACATGTGGATCTTCTTTATTATCAACTAAAAAGGCAATGTTACGACCAATGTAATTGGCCATTTTTTCAAAAACGACCTTGGTTTCTTCTTCGGTTAATGGTCTCATGTCGGGTGTGTGTGTGTGGAGTGTGAAGTGTGGTTGACTTGAGAAGTGGAATATTTAAAACTATCTGTCTATACTACTACTACGTCTATATCTCATCTCTAGCTGTATTATATTTTTTAAAACTGCTTCATACATTTTGAAAAATTTCCCGAGCAACCCGGGTAACCCCACCGCCGCGAACCAGTATTATAAGAAATTTTATCATCGCCTGTGTTAAAAAAGTTTCAGATCGATGGCCCATCGCAGCAGCTCGCGGGAAAATTGTAAACAAAAACAAAAACTTTTTGGTACTTTATCATCAGTGGAACTGTTTATCACTTCTCTCTCTCTCTTTTTTCTTTCACAATGCTATCAAGATGGCTGAACAAAGTAACAACAATGCTAAGAGGGGCAGAGACAACAATAAGTGGGGGAAGGGCAGAAAGGCTGATTTCGATAAGAAGGGAGGATTCAAGAAACAAAAGAAAGGAGGCAAACAGTTCCAAGAGTGCGTATGAACCATCATTACTAAATCTTATGATCCGCAATTGACTAACATGCATTGAACAGGAAACCTCCACGTGATTACGAACTGAGCGAGAAGCCAGAGGTGATCTTGGATGCCGACGGGAACCCAATCAAGAGACTCCCAAAGAGGAAAGTCTCTGTTATGGTTGGTTACTGTGGGACTGGGTATCACGGTATGCAGATTAACCCAGGGACTAAGACCATCGAGGGGGATCTGTATGCTGCCTTCGTCAAAGCTGGTGCTGTGTCGCAATACAATGCCGACGATCCGAAGAAGTCCGGGTTCATGAGAGCTGCTAGAACCGATAAAGGTGTCCATGCTGCTGGGAATTTGATCTCTTTGAAGATGACCATTGACATTGAGAATCTCATTGAGAAGATCAACGAGAATCTACCAGAGACGATCAGAGTTTGGGGAATCGAGAGAACCAATAAGGCGTTTGACTGTAGAAAGATGTGTGGTTCCAGAGTCTACGAATATTTGATCCCAACGTTTGTGTTCCTTGCTCCAAAGCCAAGCTCCGTGTTGGCTCAAAGAATCAGAGAAGCCGCCGCTGAGTTCCCTAACCAAACCAGAGACGACCCTGAGAGCGCTGAGTTCTGGGCTAAGTTTGACGAGCAGGTGCGCAAGGACTTCACCGAGGAGGAGTTGCAGATAATACGAGACTTTAAACCTTTAGGGCCTGAAGAGTTCGATGAATCCCTTGAGGCGGTTAAGCTCACCAAGAAGTACAAAGCTTTAGAGAACGCTCATAAGAGATCCTTCCGTGTTTCCACCGAGAAGCTCGACGTCATGAGAGAAGCCATGAACCAATACTTGGGCCATCACAACTTCCACAATTTCACCTTAGGTAAGCCTTTCACCGACCCATCCGCTGGCAGATTCATGAAGAGTATCACTGTCTCTGAACCTTTTGTCATTGACGGGACCGAATGGGCCTCAATTAAGATCCACGGGCAAAGTTTCATGTTGCATCAAATCAGAAAGATGATCGCTATGGCCTCGTTAGTCACCAGAACCGGTTGTCCATTAGAGAGAATCCAACAAGCTTTCCACAGAGAAAAGATCAACATTCCAAAGGCCCCTGCCTTGGGTTTGCTTTTAGAACAGCCTGTTTACACCGGTTACAATGCCAAGTTGGAGGATTTCGGGTACAAGCCAATTGATTTCAGAAACTATGCTGAGGAGATGGATGCGTTCAAGATGAAACATATCTACGACAAGATCTACGCTGAAGAGATCAAAGACAACGTGTTCAACTCTTTCTTCAACTTTATCGATTCTCATTCGGGTGATAGAATCTTTGACTTCTTAACCGCTAGAGGGATCTCACAGTTAACCGCTGAAGAGCTAAGAGAAGTCGCCATTCCTAACCAAAAAGAACCGGAACAAGAGCAAGACGTCTCTGACGACGACGAGCTACAGCAAAAGAGAGGCGGTAAGCAACAGCAACAGCCAAGACAAGCTAAGAAGGAAACTGTTAAGGAGTCCACACCAGTTACTAACAACGCCACTCCTGCTCCTGAAACTGTTACCGCTGAAGCTCCTGCTAAGAAGACTTGTTCTCTGATGTAACAGGAAAGAACCTACATATATAAGACACTTGATTTTTCTTTTCTGTTGTTATTGTTGCCCTGTTGATTTGTATAATATTAATCCTACTAATTTGATACCCTATAATTATTGTGAGATCAGATTTTGTAATTATTTACAGTGTTAAATTTATTGGTTCGATAACTTAGCTGTTTTGTATTGTTCAAGCATATCATATTACAAAAAAGTTTGTGCACATATCCGGACATGGGTTTAAGATATTGTCAACTTATGATAATTCAGTGCTCATACTCTGAGGTGATCTCGATCAGCAGTTATCAGTGACCAACTTTGCACCCTACTAACAATATATATCTTACAGAACTCACTTACAAACTAACAGAAACTCATCATATATACCGCAGTCTAAAAACCTATGCCTTATACTCTTTTCAAGTCATGTTTAACCGGAAACAAACATTTAAAATTCATTAGCAATTGGAGCGTAAACCTTGGCAAGCTTGGCAACTCTAGTACCCAAGAATTTACCAGTTTCCAACTCAGCAGGATTCAACCCACTGGCATCCTTATCAGCAGGAGCCTGGGACCCAACACCCAAGAAAAAAGAGTTGGCATTAAGGACATTGTCATCAGTGGTTGATTGATTATTACCTGGCAATAAGTTCAAAGGCACCCAAACCATACCATGTTGAGCAGCGAAAACAGATAAATCGATCAAAGTGTTAAGTTTAGAACCGGATTTAGAAGCTGAGACGGTGAACCCAGAGGCAATCTTATTAGCCCAACCACGAGTGTAGAAAATCCCACTTGTTAATTCTTCCCATTTCTTGAAATCAGCAGATGGGGAACCCATTAAAGTTGGGGTACCGAAGATCAAAGCTGTGTAGTTGTCTGAGAGGTCGTGTAAGGCTTCGGAAGTTGAAACTTCCTGCACGGTGAAGAGTTTTGCTTCAACTCCTTCGACTGATGAAGCGCCTTCATGGACTGACTTTGCGACGGCTTCTGTGTGGCCGTTTTGAGAATGATAGATGATAGCGACTTTGACCATTTTTGTATGTAATTGAGTTGAGTTGAGTTGAGTTGAGTTGAGTTGAGTTGAGTTGAGTTGAGTTGAGGTGAACCAATGAAGGAAGAAAGGTGTGCTTTTATATATCTAAACAATCTGCTAGGTAATTAATTGAATTAGAAATAATGCTACGTGGGGCTAACTAATTGCTGTGAATGGCAGATCTACCGGCAAATATTACGCAATCGGGAAGATCCGGGAAGAAGTCAA
>JAKTWX010000433.1:0-14238 GCA_030582275.1 Waltiozyma pijperi | reverse complement strand
TCTGCTGCATTCGAAGCTACTTTGCCACCAAAGAAGCCAATATCTGCTTACTTAAGATATGTCAAGGAACATTCCTCTGATCTCTATCAAAAGAATCCATCTTCCTCCTTTGTTGAGATTTCAAAGATGGTTGCCAATAAATGGAACGCTTTAACTGAAGCTGAGAAGCAAGTCTACAAGGACTCCTATATTAAGGACTTTAAAGAATGGAAGGAACAGAACATCAAAGCTTAAATTTCCCTACGCTTCATTTACTCTTTTAGCGGATAACTTAGTCCTAGTGAGCACTAGGTATTTGTGTTCAAATTGTGATTTCTTCTTCTATTCTCTTCTCTTCTTTTCTATAAAACTATTGATAAGAAACCGTGTAACTTAACTTCAATTTGTAGAAATGATCATGATTCTTCATGACGTTTTTCTTACTACCTTGATGTCGATGATACTTAATTTTCGCCTATCCCAGGTAAAAACCCACCAAGCAATTCTCCAACATTCGTTCAAAGTTAACCCATGCATGGTATTTCATAAATAGACTAGTGCCATCTTTGCCAGCACATTTCATCAATTCGTCGACACCCCCAGGATGGAACTTAAGATAAGGAGTGATGTTGTAAACTTTACCGCTCAAAACTGTCCAACAGTCATCCTTGTGTTTATGTATCTGTAATATTTCTTTAGTGACACGAACTGGGAATTCAGAAGGATTTATACCACGTAGGTTCTTCCCACTGGAGTTCAAGTGTGCCCAATCTAATGGAGAATGTCCTGGTTCTAGTCTGACTTTAGATCTGGCGCCAGCTCTTTGATTTGAATTTGCCGCTGGGAAAAGAGCACCACTGTTGGCATGTGATCCTTTAGGCGGCAGTAGAGTTGATGTGTTTCTCGGATTTGACGGAGGTTTGAGTGTGTTTAAAGATGGTATAGTTCTATTCTTGCTGTCATTTTGTGAGTTTGTCGGTATGGTTCCTGATGCTTGAATTTGTGGAGATGCTGATGATTGCTTTAATGGAGCTCGTAGTTTATTAAAGTCCATTTCGAATGTTCTTGTGTGTGATTTTCCACTAACAAGGAAACTGACTTCGCGAAAGGATTAGTTTTAAGCAATACGGACGATTGAATACTTGATCTCTCGTCAGTAATGGTTTAAAGTATACTAGTGTATGCCTAATTATCAATTAACGGCTAACTCAAACTTCAAACTTCAAACCTCGTAGGCGGGCCACGGGCCGTACCTTGAAGTTAAACCGTGGACATTTGGCAGCGCATATGTTTGATTCTGGAACCGTTGAAGCTGGTTGGAGCTGACGACACAAACAGATCAGACTCTTCAATGTTCATGTAATAGTTTTTGTTGGATTCCACCCATTTGATATTTTTTTTGAATGTTTATTATGAGATTGACTGGCCGCAGCTCAAGCTGGCATTTACTGGCTTTCAAAACTGATCTCTGTGACATGAACCAAGCGGAAGCTAGAGTTTACCTTTGTACTCAATTCTTGCACTTTTTTTACCCGGTCCACTTGGTTTTATGAAATTTCAGAACGACGCACTCCAGACTCCAGGACCGGGGGCCAAGTTTCAACTTCCAGGTCCCATCAGATAGCAGCAGACAACCAAAAATTGGACATTTTTGAACGTACAGTTCCTTCGAGAATCTCCACGAGTCAAGCTCATATTTGTTCAAAGAATTGACAGCTATTTCTACTTTCAATATCACACACACGTTATACACAGAAGCAATAGGATACCCTTTCGCCTGCCTATTCAAAGTAAAGAGGAGACAAACTGATCAACAAGAACATAAACTATCCAGAAACTAGTAGAAGTTCCATTTTTCACCGCCAACCACCAACCACTTTATGTCAGTAATTGATAACCTTATTGGACTCACCTCAACAATCACACGTCCAACTGCCAAGTTCACCAAGGATCAGTACTTACAACACATATCAACCAGCTATTTCCACTATATTTATCTGAAGTACTGGAAATACGCCAATCAACCACAGAAGAATCGTATGCTTTTAGCTACAAGTATTGTATTATTATCAGTTTACGTCTTAGCACCAACTTTAAAGTACCAATTACTCAGCAACGCAGAGAAAGAACAGATGTTCCGCTCAAATAGAAAGGATAAACTTACGATCGGGCTCATCAACACTAGAAACGACTGTTTTGCCAACTCTTCTATTCAAGCATTTGCTTCTTTGCCCGGCTTGAACACTTATTTGAACGATGTTTTGAAGGAATACCAGACTCTATTGACATTCAAAGACTCAATCATTTTGAAAGAAGAAGAAAAGTTCCCAGAGGTTCTACTTCATGACGGTTTGGCACTGATTATAAGCCATCTTCAGGAATCGATCTCCAAAAGCAAGAGCATATCAGTGTGGCCTTTCTTACATGTGATTGAACGCATCTACTCATCAAAGATTTCAACTGCTCAAAATGATGCTCATGAATTGGTTCAATTGATTCTAGAAACATTGGATGGAGAAATTGTGAAATTGAAGGCGTTCGTCAAGAAGCACTCAAATGAAATAGGCGTAACCATAACCGTCCCAGAACTTCCTTTCAGTGGTTTATTAGCAGATCAATTGACATGCTTGTCCTGTTCAAATTCATCCAAGCCAACATTCTATCCATTTTCAGTCCTGTCTCTTCCGGTTCCGGGTACGTTCACGGCCAGTTTGAAGGAAATGATAAGAAGCAACGAAGTTGAAACCATCACCGGCTATAACTGCCTACGTTGCCGTGTCCAGGCTATTCTGAAAATCGAAGATGAAAAGGCGATGAATGGTGTTAGTATCTCTGAAGAGACGTCACAAATGGTCTCAGAATTGAAGGTCATGGAAAGCAATCTTTTCATTAACGATGACTTAACTGGTCAATTAGAGCAGTTTGTCAAGAGTTATGAATCGAACGGATTTAAGTTGGTCAACCTCACCTCTACAATTGTCAAGAAGACACTGGTGATCAAGCCTCCAAATTTATTGACTGTTCATCTATCAAGGTCATTATTCATCGCCAACCAAGTCAAGAGAAACGGTTGTCACGTTGGCTTCGATGATATCCTAGATGTGAACATCGATGAAACGCTTCTCGGCGTGTACGAGTCTCAGCAAAGAGAACTCAGAAAGAAGAATAGGAAAGCCAAAGTGGAGGATGAAGCCTTTCAACAGAACAGACTTGATCCAGTTGAGTTAGTGAGATCACATTCGAAAATATTGGCGCAGACCGAAGAGATTGAAGAATTCGTTGAGAACAGAGAAGATAGCGCTTCAGTGGAACATCAACAACTTGAAGCTCGAGCCTCTTTGGAAATAAATACCGGTGCCTCTACTGACTCCCCACCTTCCGCCGCGGCCTCTTTACAATCCAACCAACCAAATACTTCTACTACAGACGTCACATCGGTTGGGTCATCTGACCATGCGTCCCTTTCCTCTTCAAACTCTTCCATTGTCTCCGAGCAACTCAACATACACAACAACACGGTCATTCGGTACAAACTGAAGGCCATGATCAGACACCAAGGTACACACAACGCCGGTCACTATGAGTGTTACAGACACAAGCCTGATTTCATGAAAGACTCTGTTGACGACTCTGTTGTTAACTTAAGTACACCTATCAAACTAAGAAGCAGCTCACCAACTAATGCCTCCTCAGGTGGAAGATCGGAACCAGCCCCTTCAACAACAGATAAAGGCCCAGGATCGAATGTTCTAGGAGAATTGGACTCTAAAGCCTCTTCTCCAAGGAAGCTGGAAACCTCCTTGTCGTTGTTCAAGGGTATTTACACTCCTATTGAGTCGACATCCAGAGCATCAGAATCTGAAGCCGATGAGACTTCCCAACCGAGTCACAAAAAGGAACGCCGCCGTTCGAGAATTTCGAGCTTCGTCTCACAGCTATCAGGTAGCTCTAGTGGATCAACTAAAGGGTCAACTCCTAACATCAACACCGAGGACCATTTAGCCGATATTTCTGAATCCAGTCCTAACTTAGGTTCAGATTCATTAACGAATGAGAATCAAACCACCAATGCCGATACAAATGGCACCATTTCAAATGGAGATGCCTCTGGCAAGAAATCGAAGAAGTCTATTAACCCTGAGAAGAGATATAAGAAGATCAGTACTGTCACTAAGAAGCCTTTCTGGAGAATTTCGGATACGAATATCAACGAAGTCAAAATGGAGGATGTTTTGAGTGAAAGAAGTTATGTCTACATGATATACTATGAGAGAGTTGCTGTTTGAGTGCAAGATATTTTGAGTTTGGTGCTGATATATAAACTTATGATATACAACTTTCAATAACCAGTTTAAATAATTACTTGAACCTAGTGGCTGTGGTTGATTAATTATATTTGGCTCAAGCGGTGTGGCGCGGGGCGTCTGTCCTTAAGTCCCTTTTGTGTCACCAAAAATGTAATATGCCCCAGCTGGAATCTGGCAACTGACAACTGACCTCCGATTCTAAGATGGATAATGGGCGAAACTTATGATCTAGTGGTTCTTTCTCACCCAAAGTTATATCTGAAAAATGCTATACACTAGAGTCTAGCAACACCTACAGCACAGTTAAAAGGAGTCTGATATTCCACTTCTCTTTCATCAACTTCTGAACTATTTATTCCATCGCTTTGCTAATTCCTACTACCATTTGAAAATCTCAAAATAATTTACTGAAAACAATCGCTATCTTATTCTCCCAGAGTATCATTTATGCCAGCACCCCCAGCAATGTTCCAAGGACATCGTCCTCCATCAAAGCTTCAGAAAGCTATCGCTTCTTTCAAGGAACTCAATTTCGAAGGTAAGCAATTCAACAGAAAGAAGCCTACTGGCAAACGATCCCTTGTTAGTGGTAACAAACGCCGCTGTGATGATCAACCCAAAGGTTATGAAATCGATGAAACCTCTCCATTGGAAATCGAGGTAAATATCGATGATGGATCTGACAAGAAGAAGAAGCTCAAACACAACAAAACAGTTTCACAGATTGACAGGAAACGGAGACGGCCCACCAAAGATAGAGACTCCAAGAAGGGAAATCCAAGACGAGTGCAGACCTATTTGAATGAGCCAAGTACCAGATTCGACATTGAACCTGTCTCCCCTTTGAGTGTCTTCAAACTTGCTGTTTTATCAACAATTGTTAGTCTTTTCATCCTTACTTTTAGGTCCATCGAAGAAAGATTATCTACAATCCATGGACCGGAGCAAATCACCGCACAATTTTGGATGTCATCTGCTTTGTTCACTGTTGACGATGGCTTTTCAATTGGTATTGAGGCTCAAGCTCCTCACTGTGAGCAGATTAAAGGCTTTGAACTTTTCACAGATTATGGTCCTGTTCTCGAAGCTTTAGATATGTTTATTGACGATTTTGAGAAGACAACTACCGAGAGGAAGAATTCTATCTCATTCAAGAAAAGTCAAATCGACAACTGCAAAGAAGATCTAGAGCTTAAACTTTCCTCCAACATGAATGACGATACAACACAGGTACTAAGACAGGGTATTGAAGCTCTATTTAAGGAGACACCATTTGAAGGTTTTGAGTTACACGATGCTTTTGATGCTGACAATGTACTTGAACAAGAATTGATCAGAAGTTTCTTGAACTGTCAGAAGAAGCGAGAACTTGAAAAGGATTTTGTCTTTGAGCCTATTGAGGAGTTATCATCATTTGAAAACACAGAACGTTTCTCCAGGTTCAAGGAAAGAGAACTCGCATTAAAGGACTCGAAGAGCGGCGACAAAGTTTCATTTATTGGGACCAAAAGCTCCAACTTCTGACTGATTTGTCCGAAAGTTATTATTTGAAAAATTCCCCAGATCAAACTGAGGTGGAATCAATGAGAATCTAACCAAATAACTTACAGCTAATTAGATCGAAAAGCAAACCGCAATTGTACACAGCTTAGATTAATGTCCTTATCTGTTGAAATCTCCGTAGTTCTATGGATCTGTACTTTTTCAACAATAAAACCTTCGTCATGTGACAAGAAGTCAGGCCGGACAGGAGCTCAGTACTGCGTCAACTTGCAGATTCCCCGCCAAAAGTAACGGAGCGCCGCGAATATGAAAGACTCAGGCCGGTTCCGCAGTGAAAAATATGACCATCGAGTTAGCTCTGATTGGACATTGCATCAACGAAATCCTGTACCGGAGCATCGCCAGTGGCCACATGAATCACCAACAAACATATGGAGGAGAATCTAAAGTTTTATATAAAACTAATACACAGTCCTGATTTTTTTACAAGAAAGGCATCTATTCTGCTACAATCAGTGTTCATCTAGACCATCCATCTAAACAAAGCAGAGACACACACACACACACACACAATGGCTGGCCAAACACTTTATGACAAGGTCTTCCAAGACCATATTGTTCACAAGGACGAATCCGGGTCCTACTTATTATACATTGACAGACATTTAGTCCACGAAGTTACATCTCCACAAGCTTTTGAAGGTTTAAAGAACGCTAACAGAAATGTTAGAAGAAGAGACTGTACTCTTGCCACTGTCGATCACAACATACCAACTGAATCCAGAAAAAACTTCAAGTCCATTGAAACATTCATCCAACAACAAGATTCTAAATTACAAGTGCAAACTTTAGCTGAAAATGTCAAGGACTTCAACGTCCCATTCTTCGGTATGACTGATGACAGACAAGGTATTGTCCACATCATTGGGCCAGAACAAGGTTTCACCCTTCCAGGTACAACAGTTGTCTGTGGTGACTCGCACACTTCGACTCACGGTGCCTTTGGTGCCTTAGCCTTCGGTATTGGTACTTCTGAAGTCGAACACGTCTTAGCCACTCAAACTATCATCCAAGCCAAGTCCAAGAACATGAGAATCTTTATTGACGGTGACTTATCCCCAGGTATCACATCCAAGGATTTGGTTCTTCACGTCATTGGTGTCATTGGTACCGCTGGTGGTACTGGTTGCGTCATGGAATTCCAAGGTTTAGCCATCCAAAACTTATCCATGGAAGCCAGAATGTCTATCTGTAACATGGCCATTGAAGCCGGTGCCAGAGCCGGTATGATCAGACCAGATCAAACCACTTATGACTACGTCAAGGGCAGACCTTTAGCTCCAGCTGCTGGTGCTGAATGGGAGAAGGCTGTCGCTTACTGGAACACTTTATACTCTGATGACGATGCTGTTTTCGATTACGACATCACTATCAAGGCCTCCGATATCATTCCAACTATCACTTGGGGTACTTCTCCACAAGATGCCTTACCAATCACTGGTAGTGTTCCAGACCCAGCCTTAGTTGAGGATCCAATCAAGAAGTCCGGTATGGAAAGAGCCTTAAAGTACATGGGTTTAGTTCCAAACACCAAGTTCCAAGAAATTCCAATCGACAAGGTTTTCATCGGTTCTTGTACCAATGCCCGTATTGAAGATTTAAGAGCCGCCGCCAAAGTTGTCAAGGGTCACACCAAGGCTGCTAACGTCAAGAGATGTTTGGTTGTCCCAGGTTCTGGTCTAGTCAAGAAGCAAGCCGAAAAGGAAGGTTTAGACAAGATTTTTACCAACGCTGGTTTCGAATGGAGAGAAGCTGGTTGTTCCATGTGCTTAGGTATGAACCCAGATATCTTAGATCCAGAAGAACGTTGTGCTTCCACTTCCAACAGAAACTTCGAAGGTAGACAAGGTGCTCTTTCTAGAACCCACTTGATGTCCCCAGCTATGGCTGCTGCCGCTGGTATCAAGGGTTACTTCACCGATATCAGAGACTTCGAATACAACGAATCTGCTGAATCAATCCAGATTTCTTACGAAGAAGAAGACAAGGCTTTACAAGACGCTGTCTACGATCACGAAAAGAAGCCATTAGCCGAAGGGGAAACCGAATCTGAACTAGAAGAAGACGAAGTCAAGGACATCCCACCAACTGATCACACCGTCAAGCAAACCTCCACCGCTGAAGGCTCCGCTCCTGTTTCTTCCAATGCGGTCAACACCATCACCGCCGTCACTGCTCCATTAGATCGTGCCAACGTTGATACTGATGCCATCATTCCTAAGCAGTTCTTGAAGACCATCAAGAGAACCGGTTTAAAGAACGGTTTATTCTACGAATCTCGTTTCACCAAGGGTCCAGACGGTAAGGATGTTGCCACCGACTTTGTTTTAAACGTTGCTCCATATGACAAGGCCGAGATCTTGTTGGTCACCGGTGACAACTTCGGTTGTGGTTCTTCCAGAGAACACGCCCCATGGGCTTTAAAGGATTTCGGTATCAAATCTATCATTGCTCCATCTTTCGGTGATATCTTCTACAACAACTCCTTCAAGAACTTTTTATTGCCTATCAGATTGCCACAAGAAGTCATTCTTGAGAAGTTATACCCAATCGCCACTAAGGGTGAACAATTGACAATCGACTTACCAAACCAACAGATCAGAGGCCCATCTGGTGAAGTCTTAGTTGAACACTTCGACGTCGAACCATTCAGAAAGCACTGCTTAGTCAACGGTTTAGATGACATTGGTTTGACATTACAAAAGGAAGAATTCATCATCAAGTACGAAACTATGAGAAAGGATAAGTTCTCCTTCATCGAGCAGGGCTCTAGGAACATTGTTCCAGTTAGAGGTGCCAAGAAGAGCAAGTTTGGCTTAAAGACTCAAGAGTGGTAAATTTCTGGTTAAGTTTATAGAGGTTCTCATCTGGTACGTATATATTTATTTATTTAAAATCTGGTTCAAATACATTTAGTGTATTGTGTTGCAATTTGAAAAGTAGAACCTGGATCATACCCAGGAGCTTTATCATTTCTATCTTACCAATCAAAGAATTTATACACTGAATTCTTGAAATCAATTGGATTATCTAGGTAGATATGATGACCAGCAGAGCTGATGATTTCATAGTCAGCAGTCACACCACCGACAATGGTAGAATTCTCCTTGTTGATTTGCTCCACAATAGTCAAACCAGCTTCCTTGCTCATCCAGTCGTTGTCGCCGTACAACCAGAGTGTATCAACTTTGAGATTCTTTGGAAGTCTAGAGAGGAGTGGATATCTTGCCAAAGCACCTGGTGCCAACAATCTTGTTAGAGCATATTCACCGGAACCCCTGGCAACAAATGTGTTGTAAGAGTAAATGTGGAGCTTCATTGTGTTTTCAAACCCCTCCGTCTTCCCAAATCTATTGAATGACCAACGGGAAGTGATACTTGGACCCCAAGGACCCATGAATCTGACTATGGAGAATGGAGATAAGTTTCTGTCCCACACAAACTTGAGATAAGATGGGAGATTTGGAATTCTACTGACATATCCGTTGGCATCGGGAACATGTAGTGAAGAGGATTTTTTCAGAGATGGCTCTGCAACAGAATCGGTGTCTTTGTAGTGTGCACCAACTTCTCTTTCAATATCTGGACCCTCTAGGCGCTCTGATCCTTGATCGTTTCCAGTACTTGAGAGGTCGTAGACACTAGTTTCAACCCCAACAGGACTAATCAACACCAGCTTGCGGACATGCTCAGGATATTTCAAGGCATACAAAGAACTCAAGTACCCACCGAGAGAATGGCCTATTAGATAAAACTTGTCAATATTCTTCTTCTTTCTCCAAGATTCAACAGAATCAACGAAAAAGTTTTCCACGGTTACCACATCATTCATACTGTTACCATTGAAGTGAGGTAGATTGGGTCTCGAAGACAACCCGTAACCTAGGAGGTCCAATGCATGCAAATTAGTCCCTGGTTTCTCTGTTAGGGCTTCAAAGTTCTTATAGAAAAACCCCAAAGCAGCACCATAACCATGAATCAAAACAATATGGTCCTGTTGGTCCTCTGACTTATCTCTGATTTGAATATTCTTTACGTTGAATTCATGGATGAAATTCTTATCAGTGTCTATTGGGACGTCAATAGTTTGAGCTGTTCTCTTGGAGTCACCATTTGGGTAGAAGGGTAGAAGTGATAACACCTCATTTTCAGATTGCTCTAGATTGGATCTGTTCCACCAGTGTTTGAAAGACTCCCTGAAAGTGTAGTTCTTTTTATAGTCATTCCTGACTTCAAAATCGGGTGGCGTTGATGTTGAAGCTGTGGTCGATGTCATATTTGTATTCTTGTGAAGCGTGCTTGCCAGTTGAAGTTTGAGGCGAAGTTTTTAGTCCTTGAAATTATTAGTAAATGTCTAGCAATAATATCCCATGCAAATTTGGTTTTAATGGTTTTAGGCTTGGATCAGTGGATATAAAGGGATCCTGCGGATATTTAAATATTTGATAGTTTTACTTAACATTAAAAGACATGCAGACCTTTGTGTCTATGGATTCCTAATCCGCAGTGTAGAATTCTTATCTGCGTAAACTCCGCGGGGCGGGAAATAATTTCAAAGTTGACGGCCCACGGGCCACGTTGCAAGCTTTCCCGCCTGATCCGTTCAGTCGATAATCAGGCCTAACATGAGATCATGTGCAGTATGAAGAACATGTCAGACCTGAGAACCTTCAGCAGTCGCGACTGACCTGCATGCGTGTTTGTTTATTTTTCGTCTCAAAATATAATATTGTGTAGGCGCCGATGGTGATCTAGCGCCATAGTCAAAGGGTGAATCAACAGCATATACACAACAATAATTCGCATGCAGAAAGTGCTTGAATTGAAGTTCTACTACCATTTACCTCAAAATTGAAAGAGTCTGTCACTTTTCAACTACTTATTTCCCATTGGACCGCTTTCAAATTCATGACTCAGGTCTAAACAAATACTTCAGTTCTCAGAAATCTTTCAACAGAACTAAACAAGAGAATCACAACTGACTCTGAACTTTCAATACTCAATTCACCAATTTGTCCTTCCCACATAATGACTGAACAGCTACCTGTGGCACCACAGTCTCAGGATTTTGAGAAATGGCTTCGGATGGCTACAGATAACAAGATCAATACCCAAAACTCTTGGAACCTGTCTTTGATTGATTACTTCCACGATTTGACTTTCTTGAAAGATGGTGACAATGTCAACTTCCAAAAGGCATCCGCCACTTTGGATGGTTGTGTGAAGATCTACGTGTCTAGAGTTGACTCCGCCGCAACAGAAACAGGGAAGCTACTAAATGGGTTATCAAGCGAAGCTCAGAAGAAGAAGGGAGGTAATCACTTACAAGAGGGAGATAACGAAGAAGGCGAAGTTCTTGATGAGGATTTGGTATTTGGAAGAACAAAAAGGGCACTTAATAAGAACATCGTCAAGAAGACATTGGTCAGCTTTGACGTGATCAAGGTCAAGAACGGTGATTTAGAAGTATACGTTGATCCTTTAATCAAGAAGTCAATTGCAGAATTCGATGAAGGTGGTACGAAATCTTTATTGCTTAACATGCTAAACATCAATAACGCCATGAAACTCGCACTAGATACTACAGATACCGCAGAAGTAGTTGATTTAGGATGTGAAGATGACGATACCAGAGGAGATGCCACTGTTAAATACCCTGATATCTTAACTGATCTCAGTGAGGAACCAAACGTGCTGCCATTACATGAGGATTTGGACTCAACTGATCAATTTGCTGAACCAATTACACCAGAGCAGCGAGACTATCCAGTGGATGCTCAAGACCAAAGAGATGAAGAACAGTCTACGACCCCTCTTGATCCCGATCATACCCTAACAGAGGAACAGATGACCGATTACATTATTGGAAATATTGGAAAGTTGGCAGACATGTTTTCCACAATCATCAGACAATCCACTCTTGAAAGTTGCTCTTCGCTTAAGGAGCTTAAGGATGTTATAGACAACAAGAGAGCAGCCGATGACCTCCTAAAGGAATTGGAAAGTATGGATGTGTACCATATCCCATCCACTCCATCCAATATGCAAGTGATTTATGACGAAAAGCCTCAAGACTTTTCATTCGGCGGTGACAACTTTGACTACTATGACACACCAGATCAAGAAGAGGAGGATTTGGCGAATACATCCAAGTTCAACTCGATTTTCTTCGATGACGATATGGACGATGAAATTGATAATTTTGGTATTTCTATGAGAATGTTATTCAACCAAGAAAAGTCATTTATAGACGCCAGAGAAGCAACTATGATTGAACAGCAAGAGAATGATGAAAAAACTGGTGCTATCACCAATATTCCGGATGACAACTTGTTGGCTTACTTCGACAACAACCAGAGACACAACTGGGCTGGGCCTGAACATTGGAAGATTCAGAAAGTGAAGAAATCCTTCAATTATCAGCCGCTGAACCAAGAGAACAACGAGGAAATTCAAGATCCAGAAGAATTAGATGAAAATGGCAACGTCATTGAAAAGGACAAGGTGGAGAAGGCTAAATTCACCATAGACTTTATGTCCGACCTCGACATCCCTGCACGAGAAAAGTTCATGTTGAAGGATCGACCACAAATCTTACGTGTTGCCGATATGACTTCAAAAACGCATCACGTTCTTCCAGATGACAAGAACTTCACAACTAAGAACTTCATCAAACTCTTCATCAAAGATCAAGTGATTCACAGCAGATTTAATAGTGCAGCTAGAAACGATGATATTATTGGGGCTTCGATCTTCGCTGACTCCATCCATATGACGAATCATGACAGCACAGAAATCAACAACGCTGATTTCTTCAATGATCATAGCGACAGTAATGGCTACGACGACTACGATGTTGGATACGGAGACTACGACGCTTACGGCAATCTACAACAAACTCAATCAGCACCATCAGTCTCTGCTTCACAGAAGAATGAACCTCTAGCTTTCTCAAGAGTTGCCAAAAGAGTTGATGTCAGATTGCTAAAGGACAACCTTTGGAATACACTTTCCCAGGAAGTCATAGTAAGAAACACCCAGGCCTCTCAGGCGCAGATGGAGACCACATCAAACTCATCACATACAATGACAGATGAGGTTCGTTCACCTCCAAGGAAACGACCAACGCTAGTACCACTGTCTCAACCTGAAGACCCTTTGAAGTTCAGTGATATTGTCCAGGATCTTGGTATGAGGTATGATACTAAAGCCAGAAGTGATATTTCCACAAGTTTCTGCTTTATTTCGTTGTTACACTTGGCGAACGAGAAAGGTTTTGCTATCGAATCAACGAAAGGAAATAAGGATCTATTAATTAAAGATATACCGCATGACTTTACCCTCATTCCACACGCTGATAACGAGTTATGAGCACTACATTACCCGATTCATGAGGTTTTTTTGATACTTCATAGCGGTACTCGGTCTCTTATTGTTGGATATTCTTGATATATGTAATGTTAATAATACAGTTGTCAGAAGCTAGATCCTGTGGTCTCTGGTGAACCTAATTCGTAACTGGTTGGAAGTTAGAACTTGGTATATAACAAATTAGCAGGGAGTGTAGCCTGTAGGCCTGTGCAGTAAAAGCGAAGAAAAAAAAGTTTCCATGCAGCACGCCTAATTCTACAGAATTCTTCTGAATTCGGAAAGACCACCTGCCAATGCTTAGAATATTTCCTAAATTGGCTATTAATTTATACTTTGTGTCCAAATTTGGCAGACAGGACGCGGATGCGTCCGCCGAATATGGCAAGGTGTTTGCCTAAAGTTGTGTGTTCAAACTTCAAGCTGAAATTACGAATTTGAATTTTGCACCCTTCAAGTTCAATCCCAAGATTCACAGCATAACAGAAAGAAGAGAGATCTTGAGGCGACTCACATCTCAGGTGAAAAGTTGTGTAGTTACACTACAAAGATCCCAAACCCATTCATTAGCTCTCAACACAGGAGATCCCTTGGAAGACACACGTTATCCCTCAGCTTCCATCTGACATCCTTGATTCTGGAAGAAACAACCAGCCTTGCTCCCTTCCTTCTTACCTTTGGCAGTTTAGCCATAACCAAAAAGTTAACCTAGAATCCCCTTGCAACCGTCATATCATAAGACTCTTTTGAACATGTTAGAGCCACCACTCAGGCTACGGAGCAGTATAATATCAGGAAATCTCAACCTCACAAAGAAGATTGTTGGTCGTTTCCCATATTTGATTGAAGATATAGATCCAACTAATGGCTGGACACCATTGCATTATGCTTCCTACCATGGGCACTATTTAATAGTGGTCTTTTTGTTGAGTCTGATGGTAAATCTTGATGAACTTGAAGGCATCCCTAAGACTTTCATAAAGGAGACCCCTATGCACTTATGTTGCTACAAGGGACATGA
>JAKTWX010000431.1:0-14382 GCA_030582275.1 Waltiozyma pijperi | reverse complement strand
TCAAGATCCTAACAGTTTGAGATGAGGTTAAATCGTCTGTTTGTATGAGACAACTCCTTCTTGTTTATTTCCCTTTTCAGAAAAATGAATGGCGGAAAAAGGAACCCTTCAAAATTCAAAACCTGTACGCGTCTGCGCGCAGCTAGCCGCCTATAATAAAATTCCCAGCTACTGATCAGAATTAAGCTGGAATAAGAAAAGATATAGAAATTGATTTACAAGTATTACATTGTTTTCTCATATCTGTCTTGATCGAACACAATCACTGGCTAGCGGTGCAGTTTTTGGGTTTCTGGGGAACGGACTGGTCATGTGACCACTTCAAAAGCAGCCCAGTCACGTGATATAGGTCTTTGTGTAGGTTTGCTTCTGCATTCATTTGCATATTAATGCAGTTTCTTTCATGTTTTTTTTGAAAAAACATGGACAAATGAACACAAAAACAAAATTGACACAAGTAGCCTTTATCAGAGCTGTAAGAGTATATGTTGATGATATTTTGCGCAACATCAGGCTTCAAATCATCATCGATGTCTTTGTCTTTGTCAAATTCTTCTTCTGTAGATGAATTGCGGAGGAAGTCACTAACGCTAGTTTTGCGGCCCGTGGAAAGCAGTCTATTTCCAGTTTCAGCTTTCAATAAGACACTTAGAAGAACAACAAAGACATTTAAATAGAGTAATTCGTTTTATGAAGCTTTTAAAGTGTGTGTTTTTATGACGGTCTAGAGCCTTAGAGGGGGGTCCTGCGTGTATTGTCAATTCACAGTTACCCGGATTTTCTCCGCGCGCATAAACGTCTTGTGACATTATCACATGCCAACTTGGAAAGTCTTTGATCTAGCTACCTATCTGATTTAATTGGGTGGCAATAATTTTCATAATTACTCATCGAAACATCTTGATGCTTTATAAAAAGGTCATACGAGTGCCAATATATTTAACGACTTAATTTTTCTGTTGTTGACTCTGTGAACTCGTGATATATTGTACTAATTATAAGGCAAAGAAAAACATCATGTCATCGGCTATCCCATATTCTGAAGAAGTCACTGAAGTGTTAGGCCAATTATGGTCTAACGTTGATATTACTAAGGAGAGTTTACACTGTAAGTACACTATTGGAAGATAGCCGAGATCCAAAAACAGACGAATTTTTACTAACTTATTATTCTTCATAGACTCACTTGCCTCAATCGCCTTCAACCCAATCTTTTGGAACATTGCCGCTAGAACTGAATATTCGACTCACCTGCTCACCAAGATTGCTGGCGGTGACAAGAAAAGAGGCTGCTATCTTCTTGCCTTTACTATCTTTTCATTAGGTATCTACCGTGATTTACTCTTTAAGCAAGCTCTTGAAGAACAAGTCAAATCACCATTACTTGACTGTCAATCAGTTAAATATGCTGGTGCCGCCTTTTTTTCATTGGGTAACTTATTCGTCTTGACCTCAATGTACGCTTTAGGAGTCACTGGTACTTACTTAGGTGATTACTTTGGAATCTTGATGGATGAACGTGTGACTGGATTCCCTTTTAGCGTTGTTGATAACCCAATGTACATCGGTTCAACCCTATCTTTCTTAGGAACTTCGTTATACTATGGTAAGCCAGCTGGTGTTCTTATCACTTTATTTGTTCACATCATGTACACCATTGCTTTGAAGTTTGAAGAGTATGTATTAATCGTGGCCATTTTCTTGAGTTTCAAGTTACTAACATTTATAAACTTCACAGACCTTTCACTGCTAAGATCTACTCTGCTAGAGATCAAGATTCTAAGAAGCTCAACTAGTACATGTGATTCAATAATCAGCCATACGTATAAATAGTATCTATTGATGGCTTATTTTTACACATATAACATCAAATTACCATAAACTGAAATTTGTGTATAATTTAACACAGCGGCTATAATTATATATTGTGATGATGATGATCTAGAATGCACCACGTTATTGTGCACGTGACTGGAACTACTCAGCTGCGCAGCTTTTGCGCGTCCGTGAAAATATTCAGCGGTCGATCGCATCAAATTTTTTTGTGCAATTGGACGCTAATTAACACAACGACGAAGAAACAGATGATGACGCTGAATTATAACTGTTATTAAAGGGCGAATTGTTCACTTTAGCAGTCAATAGAGATAGGTCAATATGTCTGAACAACAAGGCTACAATCCAGAGAACCTCCAGCAGGATTTCCAAAACCAATCCTTGAACGAGGGTCAGCAACAACCAAGACGTCAATACAACTTCAACGCCGCCCAATCTTTCCAACCAGGCCAAGCGCAAGGCCAAGGCCAACCTCAACAATACAACCAAGGATACAACCAAGGATACAACCAGGGCTACAACAACTACAACAACAACAACAACCAAGGCTACAACAACTACAACAACCAAGGTTACAATAACCAAGGCTACAACAACAACCGTGGCTACAACAACAATCGTGGTGGCTACAACAATAACAACAACAACTACAACAACAATCGTGGCTATAACAACTACAACAACAACCAAGGGTACAACAACTATAACAACAACTACAACAACTACAACAACTACAACAACTACAACCAGCAACAGCAACAACCAACCCAACAAGCGGGTATGTCTTTAGAAGACTACCAAAAGCAGCAAGCTGACAAGCAAGCTTCTTTGAACAAGCCTGTTGTCAAGAAGGTTTTGAAGCTAGCTCCATCTTCTGGCTCTTCTATCAAGATTGCCAATGCTCCAAAGAAGGTTGAAGAACCAAAGACTGAAGAACCAAAGGTTGAAGCCAAGGAAGAACCAGTTGCCGCCGAAGCCACTCCAGCTCCAGTTGAAGAAGCTGCCGCCCCAGCTGTTACTCCAGCTGCTGTTGTTGAAGAAACAAAGGTTGAAGCTAAGGAAGAACCAGTCTCTGCTCCGGTTTCCGCCCCAATGAGCTCCACTCCATCTTTGACCCCAGCTCCAACTCCAAAGTCTTCTGCTCCAATTAAGGTCGTCTCTGATGCCGTTCAAAGAGATCAAGAAGACCAAGTTGACGAAGAAGTTGTCAACGATATGTACGGTGGTAAGGACCACGTCTCTATCATTTTCATGGGACACGTCGATGCCGGTAAGTCCACCATGGGTGGTAACTTGTTATACTTAACCGGTACCGTTGACAAGCGTACTGTTGAGAAGTACGAAAGAGAAGCCAAGGACGCCGGTAGACAAGGTTGGTACTTGTCCTGGATCATGGATACCAACAAGGAAGAAAGAAACGACGGTAAGACCATTGAAGTCGGTAAGTCCTACTTTGAAACTGAAAAGAGACGTTACACCATCTTGGATGCTCCAGGTCACAAGATGTACGTTTCTGAAATGATTGGTGGTGCCTCCCAAGCCGATGTTGGTTGTTTGGTCATCTCTGCCAGAAAGGGTGAATACGAAACCGGTTTCGAAAAGGGTGGTCAAACCAGAGAACACGCTCTTTTAGCCATCACTCAAGGTGTCAAGAAGTTGGTTGTTGTTGTCAACAAGATGGACGACCCAACTGTCCAATGGTCCAAGGAAAGATACGACGAATGTACCTCCAAGTTGGGTGCCTACCTGAAGGCCATTGGTTACAACGTTAAGGACGATGTCAAGTTTATGCCAGTTTCCGGTTTCACCGGTGAAGGTTTGAAAGACCGTATCTCTGCCAAGGTCTGCCCATGGTACCAAGACGAATCTCTCTTGGAATACTTGGACAACATGAAGCACTTGAACAGATTCGTCAATGCTCCTTTCATGCTTCCAATCTCCGGTAAGATGAAGGACTTGGGTACTATTGTTGAAGGTAAGATCGAATCTGGCCACATCAAGCCAGGTACCAAGTTGATGTTAATGCCTAACAAGACCCAAGTGGAAGTCGTCACCATCTACAACGAAACAGAAAGCGAAGTGGACACCGCCTTGTGTGGTGAACAAGTCAGAATCAAGTTGAAGGGTGTCGAAGAAGAAGACATCCAAGCCGGTTTCGTCTTGTCCTCTTTGAAGAACCCGGTTAAGACCGTCACTAGATTCGAAGCTCAAGTCGCTATTGTTGAATTGAAGTCTATCTTATCCTCCGGTTTCTCCTGTGTCATGCACGTCCATACTGCCATTGAAGAAGTCGTGTTCAAGGAGTTGAAGCACAAGTTAGAAAAGGGTACCAACAGAAAGTCCAAGAAGCCACCTGCTTTCGCCAAGAAGGGTATGAAGATCATCGCTGTGTTGGAAACCGCTGCTCCTGTCTGTGTTGAAACCTTCAACGACTACCAACAGTTAGGTAGATTCACTTTAAGAGACCAAGGTCAAACCATTGCCATCGGTAAGATCACCAAGTTATTAGAATAAACAGACTGACAGACTGCTGTTGACTTTGTTTCGAATAAAATGGGGCGTGTATATGTAGTGATATCATCTAATTAAAGTTTTTTTCTATTGTTTTAAATTCTACGGTTATGCTAATTCAACGTCATCTATATAAACTCTTCCAATAAATTCATGAGATTCTCCACTCCAACTATGATGTTTTCGTCAGGTCCTTTACCTGGAGTGACTATAGAGTGCGCAAAGTCTATCAATGACAAGAGACTCAATGGCGCTATCTTGTTGTCCTCGTCTTCATCGCTGTCCTCTTCGTCTTCTCCCTCTATTACATATCCATCTCTGAGGATCATATCTTCGTTATCCATCTCATTCCACCTCCCTGAATCTGCTTCAAAGACAATGAGGAGACTCCCTGATACTATCCTCACCTCTTTATCTAGCAAGCAATTGTACAGCATCTGTAGCCTTGTGAATGTGTTCCTGATCACTGTGTCTTGTTGCTCTTGAGATAGCTGGTTAGCTCTGAAAAACAATTGAAAATGATCCTTGACTGTGTCTTTAGTTAAAGTCCTTCCATAATATTTATCAAACACCGTGTATCCTTCAGAATCCACAGAGATAGAGTTCTTACCAGCAACAGCACCCGCAGCACCGGTCAATGATTCTGGGATAGGTGCTTGGCCTAGTGAATTGTAGATCTTCATACCACAGACTCTGTAACTTAGTGAACCAGAAGTTGTTGAAGCGCTGACTTTAGCCAATCTTTGACGTTTCTCATCACTGACAGTATGATCAGTGAGTTTGGAACCTAGTTTGATGTCAACTATGCATGGTTTTCTGAATCCATGTAGCAAGTTCTCAAGAACTAAGTATGATGTTGTGTCTTTATTATCTTTGAGCTCCTGTTGTTGGGTTGGTGGTTTGATTGTAAGACTGTTTAATTGTTCTTGAACTTCTTTAGTCTTTGGTAGGTCTGGCGATAACCCATTCTGTAGTGTGCCCATAAAGGTTGGCATCCAGTCTATCAATCTCATGCCATACTGATCATCATCATCATCATCATCATCATCATCACCAGCTACTTCTTCACCTTCTTTGAGTGGCAAGACGCGTTCTTGTTCATTGATGTGTGTATAGAACTGAATCTCTTGATCTGTGGATGGTTTTATGAAAAGTGTACCTGATGCATCTGATAAAGATCCTTCATGTCCTGCAACTTGGTGCTTAAACGGTGTGTAATCTGAAGACATAGAATGGTCTATTGTTAGTTCAGAGATCAATATCCACCTTCGAATTTTTATTTGTCCTTGATATACAGGAGCACCAAAACCTAGTTCAAGCCAGGCCGCAAGCCACAGATGGCTGGTGCACCCCCCCTCGGAACTCGGATCTCGGAACTCGAAACCTCGGCTAGAAATTTCAAAAAGCATTGTCGTTCCCTTTCGTTCCAGCTGGTTTATTTTTTGCAATGGGCGGAGCGAAATTGGCAGCATTTTTGGTTTTTGGCTCGGCGGATTGATAAATATACATGTAAAACGTGTAGTACAAAACGGAAAAACAATTTCAAACAAGATCAACTAACTCAGCTTGAGACCCTCTTTTTTAAGCAGTTTCAACAGCAGTTTCAACACCCCCAATCTTCCAAAATGTCCAACAACGTATGTGATCCATGACATAGCTGGATCTGTGGTTATCATAGATGATGTCTGTGTACCAAGAAAAGGAACTGTTCTTCTGAATATGTTGAGGTGTTCCGGAATCACAAAAATGACACCATATGAAACACATTTAAACAATATCTTGATCTGATTTACTAACAAATGCCCTGTCCTACCAGTACGGTTACTCTAACAACTCCAACCCATACGGCCAAGACTATGAGTTGGATTCATACAACACCCAAGCCGCCGGTGCTGGTGGAGATGACGATTTCGTCAGCTTCATGAACAACATTCAACGCATCAACGAGGACCTAGAAAACTACAAGCAATTGATCGAACTGATCCAATTCAACCAGACAAAGATCGTCAACGAAATCAGCGAAGAAAGCTCCTCCAGACAGCAGCTAGACAGCTTGATCGCCCAAGCTTCGTCCTTACAAAGCAAGTTGAAACAAAACATCAAAGCCGCCCAACTCGAAGCCTTACACGACAATGCTAAGAAGGCCCAAGCTGAGAACAGCAGACAGACCTTCCTCAGATTGATCCAGGACTACCGCGTCATTGAAGCCAACTACAGAGAATCCAACAAGGCCCAAGCTGCTGCCCAATACAAGGTTGTCAAGCCAGACGCCACAGAAGACGAAGTGTACGAAGCCATCAACGATGTTGGCGGTCAACAAATCTTCTCCCAAGCATTGATGAACTCCTCCAGAAGAGGTGAAGCCAAGACCGCCTTGCAGGAAGTCCAAACCAGACACCGTGAGTTGCAAAGATTGGAGAAGACCATGGCTGAATTGACACAGCTATTCCACGACATGGAGGAGTTAGTCGCTGAACAAAACGTGCAAGTTGAGAACATCCACCAATCAGTTGACAATGCTCAAAAGGACGTCGAGTTGGGTGTTGGCCACACTGATACCGCTGCCAAGAGTGCCAGAAAGGCCAGAAACAAGAAGCTATGGTGTTACGGTATCTTGACTATTATCATCATCATCATTATTGTTGTTATTGTTGTTCCAATTGCTGTTCACTTCTCCTGATTGGCAAGAGAACTGAGAACTGTTAAAAGTTGTTGTCTTTTTCTCTGTCTATGTACTAATGTTGTTTTAATCTTGTTTGTTTAATATTATACTGTAAACTAATTTAAATTGGATCACCTAAGTTGGTTTGTATTTATGAGCTGTTTGTACAAGTTACAAGCTACAGCAGCTTTCCTAGGCTCTACACATACGAACAAGCGTTTATCTTAAGAAGACATGGTATTAAAAGGATACCCAAACATAAACACAGAACAAGAAAAGGCAAAGTATAAATATAGATCCGTAAAATAGTCCCGATGAGAAACGGTATTAACAAAATTCAATCAGGGTGGAGAAGATCCAGTTAAAACCCATCCCTTAACGTCAACTCCAAGCCGTACGAAACAAAACAAGGTGTCTCTGGAAAAGTATTGATTCAACTATTAATCTTCCGGAACAAAAGTGTTCGTAGATAACTATAGGTTCCAGTAGCCAGGACGAACCCGACCATGGAGTTATTTAGAAGGCATAAAGTTCCGGGTAGTTTCATAAAATGGCCCTTCTGTTGAATTGGGTGTGTACTAAGTAGAACGTGCAAGATCAACTGGATTTTTTTTATACCATATAACCAGCCACAGCGGCTTGAGGAAACATCCGGACATCTAAAATAGCCGCCGTGGAGTTTATGTTAGGGCAACAGGTGGCCTTCTAATCGAGGTCTTTCATATACCAGTTGTACCAAAATATAAAGCTTTTCTTGTTTTGTTTGATGATCTAAATATACAATAACGAAAATGTGGAGATTCTTTTTTCCCTCTTTTTCCAAATAAACAACCTCTCTCAAATTTATAACCGAACTGAAGATGAATGATGCCAGTTTCACAGCTGTTTCTCTCTCCCTGTGTGTTTAATCAAATGGAGTTAGGTAAGCTTCAGCGATGAATCTGGCTCTAGCATTGATGAACAACTTCATCTCACTGATTTCCTTATCGACATCTTCCATGAACTCAATGATGAAATCAACCAACTTCTCCTTAATCAAGACCTCAGTGTTGAAATTCGTAATCAAGAAAGAGATGTCATAGCCTTGGACAGGAACACGTCTCAATATGAAGAAATTTTCCGCACGACTCATTAAGAATCTCGTGAATTTGGACACCAAAATCGTCTCTATATCATCTACTTGTTTAATCTTCAAACTTAATCTAATGGAATTCACAGAAGTTTCAATCAAGATACGTTCGTTCTCATTACGACTGATCATCATTGGGTTGAGGATCGCCTCAACGGTTTTCTGGGCTTCGATCTCTGGACGGTTGTGTCTTTCTACCAATTGAGAGGAGAAATCTTGTAAACAAAGTGCAGCTTGTAAAGATGCACGAACGGTGGCAAGGTATGGACGAAGCGATTGCGACTTGGTGAAGAAGAGGGAAATTTGTTAGTAAATGTGTGAGTGTAGAGTCAATCGAGTCTGTTGATAGCACTTACCATTGTATGATGTTGGATGGATGGAATTGTTGAAGAAATTGGTTGTTCTGTTTGACGTTAATGTGCCACTGATTGCAGTTAGCTTTAAATTCAACAAACACCGATCAATTCTCCGTGGCCCGCGTGGCACAGCTGGGAGCCTGACAGTGGCTGGGACTTTCTGTCATTGTTGCCCGGTCAATTTTGAGGTGGCGGCGAAAATTAGCTGTGTATGTGAAAACAAAAGATCAACTATTTTAATAGCATCTGATAGTTTAATCTTCATGGTCTTCTCCTTATTATAACCCAACTACAAGGTTTCACCGCCCTATTTTATTCCAATTACCCTATATATACTTCCACTATGGAATGGCAACAGCTCAAAGACCCCTCAGGGCGTACATATTACTTCAACTCCGTCACATCTGAATCCAAATGGGAGAAGCCAGAGTCTTTAATGACAGATTTTGAAAAGGTTCTCTTGAAGTTCAACCTTAAACAGTTTGAAAGAAATGGTTCTGTCTACTACTATAACGAGCTCACAAAGGAGTCACTTTGGGAGATTCCTGAAGCAGTGAATAAAGAAATAGAAAGATTGAAAGTCACGAGGGAGACTGAAGAAGAAGAAGACAGGACCAATATTCAAGAGCAGAACACAACAAATATCACCACTGAAGAACCTCTGAAAGAAAAGGAACATGAGACAGACCAAGCTACAGAATCAGAAGTTCAAGTACCAAAAGAAGTCAAACTAGAGACCTACCACAAACGTTCCAACCTCTTGAACCTCCATACAAACAACACAGATCCATCCCCACTACATCAAATGTTCAAGGACCACAAAGTCGACGCCACATGGTCATTCAATCAGATCATCTCCACATGCTCATCAGACCCACGGTACTGGAGCAACTCCATGACCCCTTCACAGAAGAAAACAGTGTTTGAAGAGTACTTGAAGTCTCGTACGAAGGAGGAATTGATGAGGGAGAACACTTCGATTGAAAAGTTCCAGAAGGCCTTTGTCTCCTTGCTAGGTACAATGGACATCAAATATTACACAAGATGGAGAACAGTCAATGCGAAGCTGATCAACGAACCTGTTTACAACCTTTATTTCATCAGCGAATCAGTGAAGAAGAAGACTTTCTTGGAGTACCGTGAGACCATAGTCAAGGAGCACGAAGACAAGGAGAACGAGTTGATCAACAAGGCGAAATCTGAACTAGTGGAGTATTTCAAAGGCTTGACAATTACCGCGGACACTACGTGGGAAGAGCTATTGGTCACCATTGCCAACGATGAGAGTTTTAAGAAGAACAAACATTTCGCTAAGTTGAACCAACTGGATTTGCTGTCGATTTACCAAGACAAGTTACGCTCAATCAGAACCTCCATCACCGAGCAGACATCGGAACAGGAAGCTGTTAACTATAGACACGACAGAAGAGCCAGAGATTCATTCGTGGAGTTGTTAAAGTCGCTACACGAAGAGGGGATCCTCACGGCTGATATCAAATGGGCCGACCTTTATGATTTCATCCAAGACGACGAAAGATACTTGGGCATGATTGGGCGTCATGGGTCCACTCCGACGATTCTGTTTGACGAGTTTGTCAAGCAAGAGAGCTTGATTATCAACTCGTTAAGAGGCAGAGTGGAAGGCTTGTTGATCGACAAGGAGTTCAAGATCAAGGAGGACTCAGAGGAGCAGCAGGAACAGTTCATGAAGCTCACTTCGGAGTTAAAGGACAACGAACAAGATACAGCCGAAGTCAACGAAAGTCGTCTCAAGATCATTTACGAGAAGTTACTCAAACAGCACGCAGCTGACCAGATCGAGGCACGTAACACTTTGTTCAAGAGCATCAACGCCAGCATCCAAGACTTCATAACAGAACAATTCGACAGGCTACGAACCTCGCATGAAAACGTCAACGCCTTAACAAAGGACGAAGTCACATTTCCAGATTTCTTCAAAGAGATTCCAACAGAGAAGAATTTCAAGATTAGCAAAGGTGTCAACGGTTTGAAGTATACCAGCAACGACGAGATCTTCAAGCATTTGAAATTGGAATTGATGAAGGACAAGTCTATGAGAGAAGCACAGGAAAGAAACAATAAGAAACGTGCCTTGGAGTCTGCTGAAGGTCAAGGGCAAGCCAAAAGAATGGATCTGCATGCTGCTATGCCTATTGCTTCTGATGAAATGGATTACTAAGATGTGTAGACTCTCTTGAACTAAGACATTTGGTGTTTATTATTCCGTAGTTCATGTCCTTATAAGTTTTGCCCCACGGCCCGGCCAAATATTTTTGTGCGTGCGTTTGTGCGCTGTGCCGAAAAATTTGAATCAAAACAAACGTCTGTAAATTATTTCTACAGCCATGGCTGTGGCTTTCTTCTTTTAGAGCCGCATATCTCCAAAAATTCAGTAAAATATCGGTGAAATTAAATTGCGTATCTGGTTTGTTTACGCTTCCCACTATCAATCATTACACCGTTACCACTTAGTTTCCCTACTGTCATAATATAAACCTTGTCAGCTCGGCTACACAAGGTACACACACGCTCTTGTCTCATTTGCTATACTAGATTAATAACCGCCAACTGACACCCGGAAATCAAGGAGACGTGGAATCAACAATATGATGCAGTCTTCTTCAAGCAACGATAAGGAATCTAGCTCCACAGCGCCATCAAGCCAGCCCAACAACAACAAAAACAACAGCAACAACAACAACAACGGCAACAGTCAGTCTGCCAATTCTGCCGCCAATAACAATGAGAACCTGCTACATCAGTCAAGCCATGACTTCTTGGACTCGCAGTCTATGCAAATATTCAACGCCACAGACAAAGATTTCTTCAATCATTACGAAAACATGTTAAGACAGAACAAGATATCATTGAACAGCAACAATAACAGCCATTCAAACTCCCCAGCAAACAACTTAAAGTCGCCTTCTTTGTCTCAGCAATCCCCGCTAAGTATATCAAATGCTCAAAACACGGGCAATACGCCATCAGCCACAAATTCCAATAGTCTTTTCAAGCCACAGGGAAACAGCGGAAATAACAATAATAGTAATAATAACAATAATAACAGCAGCAGCAGCAGTAGTAATGTGACACAAACGCAAACACAAACTCAGTGCGACCACTGCAGGCGCCGTCAAGTGGAATGTATTGTGATGCCATCCAACAATCCTAGTGGCACTACCTCTTGTGTTCAATGTCAATCCAAGAACTTGAAATGTAACTTTAACAGATCTGTGAGCTCGTTGAAGAGAGGACTCAGTGAGGATAACAGCCAGAACCACAATTCGCCTTCCAATTCTACAACGTCTGGCGTCTCCAACTTACAACAACAGTTTCTCATCCAACAGCAACAAACACAAACACAAGCACAGAGTCAAGCCCAGAATCAACAACAGCAACAAAAGAGAAGGAAAATGCAGTATCCACGTTCCTCGTTCTATATTGGTGACAACAACACCATATTTGACAACTTCATCTTCCAGAACTTCCCCCTCGACAAGGTTGACCAATTCAAAGTGGATGATACTTTCAACATCCGTAAGGTTTCACACGACGTGATGTTTCTCTTGAAGGACGATTACGAAGAGAACTCCATCATCAGAACAGACTTGGCCCTAGAGGAGATTGAGAATGCCATCAGACCTAACGGGTACAACTTGGTTCAGTTGTTTTTCAATAAGTTACACAATCATCTTCCAGTGTTACACAAAGAGGTGTTCCTTGAGAAATACTCCCGTTCATTCAAAGAATTCTCACCCTCATTGCTAGGGATAGTGTATCTCTTAGCCTTGCAGTTCATTCCTGAATCAAAGATACCCAACAAGGCGCTGATTGAATCCAAGATTTACAATTTGGTCATGTCCACTTTCAACGCCACGATAGCGAAACCAAGATTAAGTTCCATCCAGTCGGGGTTGTTGATTCTCCATTATCGTATTTATTACCGCAACTGGGACAATAACTGGAACCTGATCCAACAGATTGTGAGCATTGGTGAGAATTTGGGGCTAGGGATAGATTGCCAGGACTGGAAGTTGCCCAAGTGGGAAAGATGCCTGAGACGTCGTTTGGGTTGGTTATTGCTCATTCAAGAGAAATGGATCTCTGTTCTTGAGTCCAAGATCTCACACATTGTCATTGGCAGAAACTTCAACTTGAAAGTGCTCACCGATGCCGATTTCAACGAATCAGATGATAGACAGTCCGTCGAGGTGTTCAAGAACTTCATTGAATTGACTTTGATCTTGACCGAGATTTTGGAGAAGTTCTATAACCAGTTGCCCTCTCCTCAACAGACCAGAAACAATTTCCAAACAGTCCTCGCACTGGCCAAGCCGATCCAGATCCAGCTACGTACTTGGTACCAAACCATGCAGGCGTCTCCTGTCAAGTATCCTAACTTCTTGCAGTTCAACTATTACATCTGTGAGATCATGCTACACAGAAAGATCATCCTCAACATCACGAACAACCCTTCTTCCAGCCGAAACTCCAACGACCAGTTGCCTTCCCCAAAGATCCCAGTTGAACTAGTCAAGATCTGCAAGGATGCCGCCAAGACTCGTTTGTTGGCTGTCTTGAAGTTCCTCAAAGCCATCTCTACTCCTTCTGCTACGTCCACGCTCAGCGATATCAACTCTGAATACTGGCATTTGACTGCTGTGAACAATCTCTATCTGGTTTCGACGTTTTCTTTGATCCTACTATTGAACTCGAACGAGGACATCCAAAGCCAAACAGACATGTACAATTTCGGTCTTGGGAGCGCTAACCCGATCGCTGGCTTGGCTTCAGGGTTGTCCATAGACGAGGATCTCAAGAAGTTGATTGTTGAGTTCAGAGAGATCTTGGCCAGCAATGCGGGAAGCGATGCTAACAGTCCATCTATAAGGTTCATCCAGATCGCCAGGGTCAAAATTGAGTTGATTTTTGGGAAGTTTGAAGCCGTGTTGAACGGACACAGACAACAGCAACAGCAGCAGCAACTTGGTGGTAACATCAACAATAATAACAATCAGTTCAACATCTATCAGACTCCAGGTATGTTCAGCGACTTCAACTCACCAATGCCACCGTTTGGAACTGGGAATGGTAGCACTGCTGATACCCCAAACAACTTTCATCAGCTTGGGCAACAAATGGGCAACAACAATAGCAACATGAACAACTTCCACTCACCGCTAGTCAATAATAACAACACTAACACTAACACTAACAATAACAATAACCAGCACACGCCTTCCCATCATTCGCCTTTGGTGAACAACAATATTAATAACACCAATCACAGTCCTATGAACATTCTACATCAGCATCAGTCTCCTCACAGTTAATCCTCTATCTATCTATCTATCTCGTTGTATATATCATTGTTTCATGTGTTGGTTTGTAATATTATAAGAAAAGAAACGTAAATTGTTTTCGCACTTTTAAAGGCCGAAGACTCTAATGAATCGATGCATTGAAGTTGTTTGTTTCCCGAACCAGCAGCTGGTTGGTCCTGGTACCATCTTCTCGTCTGTAGTAATGGCTATCAATCACCGAAATCAGAGGCGCTGAAGGGTGGAGACTGAACAATTTGCACAGAAGATTACAGAAACCTCCCAATTCCTTGATTCGAGTAAATCGTTGAATTTCTTACCTGCTCTAGTTTGATTCATAGGCGCCTACATGAGGAACAAGAAATGGCGTTTTGGCCGAGTGGTCTAAGGCGAAAGACAAGCGGGTTGAGATTGGAAGGGAAGATATTGAGATATGGTAAAGTTAACTAAATTGCGGGCTAAAGAACTTTTAAAGGGGCTAGAGGGTTTGGGCCTCAGTGTGTTTCAAGCTTGGCAATGGGAATTGTTGTTATTGTAATGAAATTT
>JAKTWX010000430.1:4127-14614 GCA_030582275.1 Waltiozyma pijperi | reverse complement strand
ACAGTTACAGGAATTTATTCAGATTGGTTCACAAGCGTAACATATATTATATACGAGGATTACGATTATTGTTTGAGCAAATATTATTCCATTCACTTTCTCGACATCCTTTGAACTTTGGCAATTCATCATCCCGCAATTCTAACTTCACACGTACCACCTTATAGTTTGATCCTTGACATTATATCGGTCCAAAAGAACAGGTTGCCCCAGGGTCCTGGATTCCTGGAAGCTCTAGTACGTTGATTGTGTATAGAAAAGTATATTCTGGTTTTTCTATCTTCGGGTTCGGAATCTCATGACGCCTAGGATCACGGGTGTCCCTTGAATCTTGTTCCGAGTCCTCGTGGTGGATCATCTGCGAGGCTGTCATTGAGTTCTATGAGGCTGTCATCACGTTGTATTATATCTAAGTAGTATATGTATGTAGTGTGTGTATGGGTTTGGATATGTCCAGAGTGAAAAGTTTTATCTACGTGGACATGCAGTCTACCTTTGCTCACGTGACATCTGCCAAGATGCACGTACAAATCTATTTACGTCACATGTGCTTGAAATATTGTGTGAATGTCCAAATTAAGCCTTCTGTAGAGTTACAATTGTATGTCCTGAGATACAGAGTACAGATGAAGGAAGAAGAGTGCAAACCCTAATGATCTGATGATGTTTATTAAAGTATCATTTCTACAGTTGGTTCTTTATGCTCTGACCTGTTATCAAAATCCTTTTCACCACGACAACGTCGACAGCGTCCTGTCTCTTCAAGGAAAACCTCGTAAATTAGTCACCTGAGACCTCGGAACGTGACCTGGGAAAGCGCCGGAACCGCCGAATCCAACAAGCGTCTCTAAGTTGATAGCTGCGGCTTAACGGTGGTCGAATAAACGGTGTTCTAGAAGTCTGTGGTGAAGCACTAAGTAGTTGAAGAACTGGAATTTCCCAATAAATCTTTGTGTGCATTGGTTGTTGTTTTAGTTCAGCTTCTCAACTCTTCCCAAATATTTCAGGACGCGAAGTTCAACTTGCTCTCGGCTGCCAATCCCAGTCAATATCACGTGCCTGTGAGTTCGGTTGTCCGTATCTAGTAACGTTCCTCAGCGTTACTTGACACCTTCCACGTTCCTATTTGTTCCTAAAATTGTGAACAAGTTCTAAAGTTGTTTCAATTTTCAAACCTGCGGGCGCCGTCTACCGAAAAACAATAGTTCAGGTCTCAGATTTAAAACGTTCGGCCGATACTCAAGTCTCGAATTTAATACGTTCGGCCGATACTCAAGTCTCAAAACTCAGGATCTATGGAAAGTTGTGAAAGATCTGGATGTTTACTTCCAGTAATTCAAAGGACTCAAGACAAAATGTTCTGTTGGTTTGAACAGCTGGTTCTATATTTCTGTTGTTATTATAACTTGATCTCAAGAAACGAATCGATCTGTCTCCATATAAAGGGTATCTAAAGCAAAGCTGGTTGCAACCAACACAATTCAACAAGAGGAAGAGGGTTCTAGAAGATTTAGAACACGTCGACGTACGGAGATGTATGCTCGATCACTGACGCGGTAAGAAGGTCCGTACTACGTAAATGAAGCAGAATTTATAATATTATGAAACAGTACTTATACACAATTCCGTCATATTCTGACAATAATATGTCGTAAGGTGCAGAGTACAGAAGAAGAAAGAAGTGCTAGAAAGTACAAACCCTAATGATCTGATGATGTTTATTAAAGTATCCTTTTACAGTTGGTTGTTTATGCTCTAGCATGTTCTCAAGATATTTCCACAACGACAAAGTCGACAGCGTCCTGTCTCCTCGAACCAGGAAGACCTCGGAACGTGACCCGGTAAAGCGCCGGAACCGCCGAATCCAACTTATTCCAATATTCATGGTCTACGTTTAGCAGCACCAGCAGAAACAGCTTCTGAATCATTGATGATATTAGCACCTGTGCTTCTGAACTCGTCAGCAATTTCGACTTTTTCCTCTTCAACATCGCCCCTTTGAGCCAGTTCCTCTACTTGACCAGTGTTTGATGAGTCCGTTCCAAGTATCCCTTCCATTAAATCAATAACAAACCCCCAAAAGTAGAAACCAAAGACACCCATAGTGACTAGGAAAGTGGAAACGTAAACCAATTCCATGTATCTCTCACTGAGAACTTTGCTTGGGTCTTGGACCATATCGTAGACTAAAAGGGCGACGTAATCACCAATGATGATACCCACTTTATCGATGTATTGACTCCAAGTCTCACCTTGTTCCTTCAGTGGGATCAACTTGTTGAATGATGATGCTCTTCTTAGCTTCTCGGCTCTTAAACGGGCACTTTCTTCCTTGTTTCTCTGTTCCCAGACGGACTTGTTGATGAACGTCTCATTACCAATCAACTCAGCTTCCTTTATAGAATGACCCAAATAGATATTGTTGAATAGAATGTCATTATCAACACTCCATAGTTCAAACCCGATAGCTCCGATAGGTTCCAAGTTTGAAGGAGTCAATTCCTCGTAATAATCAGGGTTTGGGATCTTTTCTGGAGTCCATAACCCTATATAATCAGGGTTCTCGATGTAAGGTTGAGTCCATTTGCCCTTATACTGAGGATTCACGATCTTTTCAGTTGTTTTGAAAGGTCCACAACCATGCGACAAACATTTGGTGTTGAAAATTAAAGGAGCAATCCAAATCCCATCTTCTTCTTCGTTCCATTCCGTTGGCTTTTGCGAGTCCGGGTTCGGAATGTATAGCGGTTCATCTTCATCCCATGTTTCCGGCTTTATGGCTTGTGGGTCGTCAATCAAATATGGAGCTTCTTCATCCCAATCGTCTGGTTTGGTGGCCTGATTTGGATCCAAGATGTATTCCTCGTCAACCCAATCTTCAGGCTTGGTAGAATCAGGGTCTTCGATTAACTTTGGAGGGCTGAAGCTTGGTTTGAAGGTAAATTCTCCGATTAAACTACCAGATTTGACAATTTCTCCATTGATTCTTATTTGAAACTCTTGAGTTGGTTTGATGATCAAAGTGTACAACGTGGACAAATCGGTTAATCTCATTGGAGGCGGCACGTCGAGAAACTTCTCCTGGATAACACCGGATTTCTTGTCTCTGTGGCGAATGATCAAATGAACTCTGTTGGTTGGACCACAGTGAGCGGGGCCGAATAGAACTTGGAAAGGTGTGGCATCGTTGAAATGGTCATAGTTCTCATTGGCGTTTAATAACTTAACGTACGCCCCGCCACAAGTTAAACCATTATCGAGTTTGACTTCGTATTGCAGCACCAGCGTATTATTGGTATTATCGAAAACTTGTGGTAGTTCAGCGGAGATGGCATGATGAGCAGATGGTGTCTTTAACTTTAAGGCCTTATCGTTGGTGAACCCAATAACATCTGTATCGGATTCCTCGACTGTCCATTCACCGGTGTAATACAGTTCTCCGTTCTTCTTAGCTTTGGATATCTTCCATACTTTGAACCAATCTTCTTCTGTGAATTGCTCGAAAAATGAGGATAAGGATAATTGAGATTTATCAAAGGGGACAAGTTCTGGTGTCTCTTCGATTTGGCCGTTGACATGAATTGACAGCGCTAGAGATCTCAAGATTTGTGATAGCCTCATTCTGGATGCTCTTGGGGGTTTCTTGTGGGTTGACAATTGAAACTGATAGTGGTGTTGAACGTTGTACAGCCAATTAATCAGCTGGGATCCAAGTTTTATGTTTACAACTCCACATATGTATTGCCACCGCCGGCCACCAGCAAAATAGTTTACTAAATTTGAAAGCTGCCACACGCAGCCGCAAATTCGGGACATTTTATAAATATTTCAACCTATGCAGCTCAGCTGTGCATATTCATGCATGTCCTGGACTACGCGGAAGATAATAATTCTTGGTCCTTGAAATTTCTTTTGATCCAAAGACAAATCTGAATTAATTTTACAGTAGTTAAAGTAATACGAATTAAAACAAGTTTCAATGTAAGTTTAATGCAATGATCCAATATTCCATATTCTATAATGTACACACACCCCAATAATTCAATAGTATACCTTATTAAACTGTCTATGCTTCAATTTCATCCAATAAAGCAAAAGCGTTTACTTTTGACTTGGAGGCGGTAGGTTTTTGCTCTTTCTCTTCTTCTTTATCAGAGTAGAAATCGTCTTCCTCCATCTTTTCTGTAGAATCTTCATTAGTGCTTGAGTCCTTCTCATTGCTGCTGTTGGTTGGCAATTCCGCAGCTGTGACATTTAGTAGAGTCTGTTCCAATTCAGATTTAGCTTCAGCGTTAACCATGTCCCAGTTGGATTTTCTAACGGTTTGAACCATTCTTGATCTTTGCTTCGATTTGGAAATCTTACCTTCTAATCTATCTGTAAGAGCTAGAGCTTTTTCTAACTTAATTTTGTTCATATTTGTCACAAGTTTATTTTCCTTCTTTGTAATCTTGTTCTTTGATTCTTTGGTCTTGGCCATCTTATTGCTTAACAAATCTTCATTCTTCTTGATGGTGGCTCTGATGATGGCACTTGTTAAATCGGTCTTTTCAGCTCTTGGAACATTGCTTAAACTTCTATCTTCAGGTTCGTCAACTTCATTTCTTCTAGCAGCTCTGGAGTGTTTGGAAACTCAAGAAAATATGTACTGTTAGTAAATCTGCTAAACTCGGGTGAAATACCGATCAGATATTCTACTTACCTTTCTTGGCCATTGTGATTTTGGTATATGATGGTTTGTTTATGACTGTAACACAACTTAAATGAATTTGAAATGTACTGTTTGTGGAGGGGGGAGGGTCTTTATCATCCCATCTAACAGCACAATCAGAAATAATTATTTTTTGGAGATGATCTAAATTTTCCTGTTATTTCAGAGAATGGGTTCGCGTACTTTGTTGCGGCCACGCTCCAAGTTCAGTGTCACGTGTGGCGTAAAATGTCCAAGGACGTTCTGACACTTTATGCATGTGAACCACCGTCCGCTTGTACACGCCGTGCAGTGTGTTTACAAATTAGAAGCAAGATCCGTTCATGAACAGAAGTCACATAAGTACTTATTCATCAGTAATTAAACCAAAGTAGACTCAATTTATCCGCAATATTCAATGACTGAACTCAGAAGATCCTCCAGACTTGCTGCAAGCTCTAAAACAAAGGTTGAGTCTTTACCAACTGCAAAGATCTCCAAGCCAAAGACCACTAAAAAGGCTGCCGTCGCTGCTCCAGAAACAACAACAAAGGAAGAACCAGTCTCTTCTTCTTCTTCTTCTTCTTCTTCTTCTTCTGCTAAGGAGATTGAAATTGGTGACGAGATCCCAGATATCACGTTATTGAACCAAGACTCTGAAGAATTGAGTTTAAAGGAACTTTCAGCCAAGCATGATATTATTCTTATCTTCACTTACCCAAAGGCTTCCACTCCAGGTTGTACCAGACAAGTTTGTGGGTATCGTGATAACTTCAACTCCGTCAAGGACAAGGCTTTGATCTTAGGGTTATCTGCTGATTCCGTCAAGGCTCAAAAGACTTTCCAAACTAAGCAAAAGCTTCAATACGATCTTTTAAGTGATCCAAAGAAGGAATTAATTGGTGTCTTGGGGGCTAAGAAATCCCCGTCTGGTATTAAAAGATCTCACTGGGTCTTTAAGAATGGTAAATTGGTCAAGAAGAATATTCAAATCTCTCCTGAAGTAAGTGTTTCTAGAGGTAAGGAGGAGATTCTTGAATTGAGTAAATAAGCTGAAGCTCACCCCTCCACGCAACGAACACAGAAATTTAGAATTATTTAACAAGAAACTGTACCAAAATAATCGATTAGACAAAATATATACACACAACTAGAGCTATATACCGGTTTAGTAACACTAAAGATCGAACTTTACAATGAACCAGTCGTTGTATTTGTTAATATCCTGCTCATCGTTGTGGACCAAAGTCCCACCAAGCCAGTTTATATTCTTAAGCAACAACTGGGACTCAGTTTCAAAGATACTTCTCTTCAAATATAAAACAAGTTGTAACTCTTTACCTTCTTCATCGTTATCAGCATCAATATCTTCTCGTATAATCTCATCGGTAAACTCCATCACTGTCATTAGGAGATTCTTCAAGTTGTACGAGTCATTAACAATGCGGAACTCTTGGCTTATGAACACTTTGAACACGAAATCTTTGTAAAGAATACCATAGATCGGATACTTGAAGAAATTACTGTAGAATGCAACATATCGTAGGTTTTTGTTCTTGAAATTATTGTTCAACCCTCTTGCACGAGTACCAGGATCTTCTTTAAAATCATTCTCTATTATCAATTGTCTCTCACTCAATGTAATAATATCCAATGACACCTCAACAATAGTTCTATATTTGTGAATGTGAGGGTTTTTCATGTTAAGCACATCAGGAGCACCACTGATTCATTGGAGGCGACGTATGGAAATGATGAAGTCTTTGATGGTTCAAATGCTTAGGATCAATGATCAAAGTGGAACAGCCAATAATCGATGGATCGTCTTGATTCAGTTGACTAAGATAAAGTAAATTACTTAGTTTCCTTTCACTGTTTTTCAAAGATGTTATGTCCATTTTCTCTTTGCTTGGTTAATTGTATAATTGAGTTTTGTAGTTGGTACTTGGCTAGAGTTGAATCAGACCTGAGATGATATAATATAGAATCGGTCTTTTGATTAAGTTGATGATGTGATCTTTGTAATTCAAATGATATTTGTTGATCTGAGTTTGTTATGCGTATCTTGTGGTCGAATCACTTTTGCACCTGTTTTTCTCAAAAAAAAAAATATATTTTGCCACATAAATTTCTCGGTACTGTAACTGTAAGGTCACGTGCATGGTGGCCTCGGAAATATGAAAATAAAGACTTGTATTTCACGTGACACTTTTTATTGAAACTTTCCGGTGATTTCCGATTTTCAAAAATTTCCAAAATTTCAGCGCAATATGCCGACAGCAGCCTGCAGCCAGCTCATGGTCGATCCTTGACTCGAATCTTGATTCTTCCTTCGTAAATATCCGCTCTAGCCAGGGCCCAGGGCTCCAGGACTCAGGAGTCAGGAGTTAGGATAGTGGATGTTTTCTTTTTATGTATGATATATTTCTTTCAAGAAAGTCTCTTCTGTACGACTTTGAAACGTTTTTGTAGGTTAATAAACTATCAATTTTTTGCTCAACTAGTTTGCTTTCAAATTTTGACAGTTTCTGGAGAGCAATTGCAATGTCAAAAAGTGTATCTATTTGTAAAGATCCAGATTCACAAGTTTGCACATTATTTCAGGATTGTCATTGATGGACCGAATTGGATATTATAGAAGATCCCAAGAACGCTTGTTTTGCTAACCCTTTTGATCAGTGCACATATACTTTCGAATAAAGTTTGAATCTTGCAAGTGCTCGTGATCATTTGAATTCACAAGCCTTATAAGACATCCAAAAGTAGTAACTGTTTGCTTCCAAATTGATCAAGATTTAAGAACTTTACAGGCTACTCTAAGCCAGTATACACTAGTTTACATGGTGCTTATGCTACCAGCTACCAGCATTTTCAGATAATTGATGGTCCTTTGTATGAATTGTTTTTGTTTACAATTTCCTATTACAGCTGGTCGTCCGAGCTGGCTAATTTCTAAGGACTTGAGAGTTACTATTAATGAATTATCGGATCGGCTCCATCGGGAATAAATTAATACATAACACATAGTAACACAGAACTAGCAAGGTACAGATTCGTTCAGGACTCAGACTCAGGATCTCAGGGCAGCCCAAGTCCAAACAACAACAGCTACACTATCAATTGAGAGGTAAGGTATTCAATGATCAACCCTCAAAAACTTCCACGGCATTCCTTCTCGTAAATAATGGCTTGATTCTTTGCGTTTTACAAGGTAGATTTCCAGAGTCTGGTTATAATCTGAAGTTTGACAGGAGATTCAAATTTTTGCCCGGGACTTTAAGCTTGGGTGCATACAGCCGCAGATGCAGACTCCCGAAAGAGGAAATTAAACTTCAAGCAGGAAAAACATTTAAAGCAAACTTTTTAGGGCAAGAAGAATTCAATTGAATATAAATATCAAACAGTCTCCCACTTGATCCTTCTTTGGTCCTTGAACTTTAGAAAGAATTCTTTAACCGAATCTCCAATCAATTCTATCGCTAAATTTCCCACATCACAATGACCGCTGAAGAAGTCCCAGTTCAAGATATTGAGGCTCAATCAGATGTCGAATACGTCCCACCTTACGTCTCTAGATCATCCAAGTATGGTTTAGGTGATGTTGGTAGAAACCACTTTGTTGCCGTGTACGGTGAATTTGTTGGTACTTTTATCTTCTTATGGTCCGCTTTCCTTATTGCTCAAATTGCCAACCAGGACACTGCTGTTAAGGAGGCTGGTTCTCACCCACCTCAATTGATTATGATTTCCTTAGGTTTCGGTGTCTCTGTTGGTGTTGCCGTTGCTATCTTCTACAGAGTTTCTGGTGGTAACTTGAACCCAGCTGTCACTTTAACCTTGGTCTTGGCCAGAGCCATCCCACCACTCCGTGGTTTGTTGATGTGTGTTGCCCAACTTGTTGCTGGTATCTGTGCCGCTGCTGCTGCCAGTGCTATGACTCCAGGTCCAATTGCCTTTGCCAACAGCCTGGGTGGTGATGCTTCCAGATCCAGAGGTGTTTTCTTGGAAGCCTTTGGTACCTGTATCTTGTGTCTCACTGTTTTGTTCCTTGCTGTTGAAAAGCACAGAGCCACCTTCATTGCTCCTTTATGGATTGGTTTAGCTTTGTTCATTGGTCACTTGATCTGTGTCTACTACACCGGTGCTGGCTTAAACCCTGCTAGATCCTTGGGTCCATGTGTCGCTGGTAAGTCCTTCCCTAACTACCACTGGATTTACTGGGTCGGTCCAATCATTGGTTCTTTCTTGGCCTTCAGCATCTGGCAATTATTGAAATGGTTAGACTACGAAACTGCTAACCCAGGTCAAGACTCTGACGAATAAATTATGAATCTTTAATTTTCAAAACGAAAGGTTTTAAGGTGTCATTATTATCATGTTGGAATTCGGAGTGTTCAAAATTTGACTAGAATTCTTATCAAATGTTTTGGTTCTAGGGCACTCATTCAAACCGTAACAAACAACTAGTCCCAATATTCCCTCTTTCCCTTTTTATATATACTCTTATCTGTAATAATTTTAATATAACTTCAATCTTTTGCTATTCTTATGTTTTACAATTTCAAGATCCTGTGTAAATCCTGAAATTTGCTCATATGTTACCTTACATGTACGAGTTCCGGTTGCCTCGGTTCTCGAGTCATGTGACATGTGACTTATTCTGGCCTGTTCGGGGCTCCTGTCCTGAACCGGCCAGTTTGGAATTTCTACAACACCCCGATCGTAGACAATAACAAATAAAACACTTGGGCTAGCATTGAGTATTTATATACATATCAAGTGGTAAAGATTGATCAATCACCATTGAGCTTTGAAAGTACCTGGAAATAGGTATATCGGCTAGCCTTGTACGCTGTACCGTGAACGGTGTGTCATCGAACGTCTTCTTCCTCCCTCTTTTTCGGCTACCAGAACAGGGCCACTTAGAACTTAATGAAACAGACCGTTAGTAATATGATGATCATTGATCAATGACGATAAAAATCTTTGGTCCTCCTAGGGACCTTGTAGACTTTAGTATAAGCTGCACAATTGTTCAAAGAAACTGAATTGAGGTCGCTTGTCGTTGTCATTGCCATTGCATCGCAGCGAATTATTCCAACGCGGGAGAATATTCTAAGAATTCTAGACAACACATAATTTTGCATGACTTCATAAAATGAGAGCTTTCAAACACCGATATCTGAAGTTATTGAACAAAACTCAGTTTCAATACTGTCTCATTAAATGAATTCACTGTTCAGATACCTTATTTGAACATCAATGGGCCTTGGAGAGGGTATATGCATCCTATTTCTTGGCGTGGCATGTCTGAACAAAGTGTGGACATTCTCTCATAGACACATATCTTCCTTGCTGGTCCAAGCCACCGACAGTTGACACGTATTCATCACTGCTCATCATTGAGCAACACAAAGAAGATGTCTATATACCGGTTTTATTCTCTTCTATCTTCTCAGGCGGATCTCAATTTGATACAAGTTCCACTTAACTCTCAGATAAGACCATGATCAGTATCAAGGACCAATCATCCCAACTTTCACACTTTCACTTTCACTCTCACTGGTACCCATCTGTGGGGCTGATGGTTCTCTCCGGTAGAGCACACAATCGCACAAGTCTGTCTCTCTTGATTCTGTTGTTGCCGGTTGTAACGTTGTCTCTGTCCTTGTTTGCAACTGATACTGTTTCTGAAGTAGGAGCTAGTCTTGATGTTGATAATATGGAGGATAAGATTCTTGAGACTTCCTCTCTGAGGAGTGTGTGATTCAAACTTTGCCGAACCCATGCCTGATTG
>JAKTWX010000429.1:0-11991 GCA_030582275.1 Waltiozyma pijperi | reverse complement strand
ATTCAAGTTAGATTCAGATGGACCTCCGGTACGTCTGCCCTTTGGGATAACAGAGTCTCCCAGCACTCCAACGTTCATGATTTGGTTGACGAACAAGGTGACGCGGGTAATAGACACGGTACCAGATCTGTCTCCTTGGCTGAGGTTCCATTCTTTGATCCAAAGTCCCTCTCACAAAGAGAAGCTCAAGGTTTGGATCCAAAGAGGGAAGATTAAGAACACTAGAGCTGCTGCTCTGGATAGTTGGCGAGAGTTTAATGTACACTGTATTTTATTTTAACATATTCTGTCCACGAGCAGCTAAAACCCCACATCAGAAATGTTTATAAACAAATTCCATAGTCTCAACAGTGTAATTCAACAACTCCATCTGCTGTGTGGAGATGATTCCCTCACTTTTAACCTGAGCCTCTCTTACCACTCTGATCATCTCCCTAATTTTAAAATATCCACAGCTGAATTTGGTGAAAGGAAACCAAACCTTCACAATAACAGGATGATTGCAACAATGCATCCACCAGCTATAAACCCAATCAAACTGTCTGATCACGAATCAAACCCAGATGTACCACACAGACCAAAAAGATAATAATCCTAACAATAAACCAAACACCAAGACCACTGCTTGGAGATGTGTCAATGCTTGCCAAGTTTCAATAAGTTCTGCTTCCAATCGTCTCATAAGATCTACATGAGCGGCGTGTGGGTCGCCGTCGTCTAGTAACTAATATAAATTCTTTAAATTAGCCTTATTGCTATATCCTAATACAACATCCACAATATTAGGAACGCAAACACTGGGTCAGGTATCATAAGCTATGAGATAGCAACGATATCATAATCTAACTGATTACTTTCTTCTCCCACTGATGCTTGAGAGTGCTTGTGTTGGTTACTGTACTCAACGTCGGCTTTACTGTAGAACTCTTGAAATGGCGTCCTGTTGCAAATTACATTCTTACTGTGTTGCATCTCCTTATCTGCTTTCTTTTGAAACTTTGAACGAGTCTCTTGGTCCGTTATGACTGCAAACGTGACCATTTCTGTTGTGATCTACGTCTGTCTTTAAATTGAATACATCACGTGGCTGGATGTTCGGATGTTTGTCAGTCTCCGCTGCCATTTTCTACCGTGTGCGATGTCCGGGTGTTGGGAAATTATCAGCCGAAATCAAAACAAACAAACAAATAAACAAACAAGCAACCATGATAAACCCACAGATCTGATAAAAAGAGAACCGACCTGTTTTCCACCCACAAGAAGAACATCCATATATCCCATGAGTCAAACGCAAACTCCCTCTGGAAGGTATTCAAACACTCCAAACTCTCTCCTAACACGCCGCCCCCTTGGTTCTTTGGCACAGTCACAACAGGTAAACATACCGTCAATCCCTAAAGACCGTATTCCTATTCTTTCCATCACAGAGATCGCAGAATGTCTCTCCATCTTCAGCATCAACGCCACAGAGCAGGACCTCTCTAAGCCCACTCCTGAGACCATGCAGTTTCTATACCGCCACATCTTGGACGAAGTGTTCATGGTCACCACGCTGAAGGTTCAAGATGTCATTGACAAGGTTCAAAGATCCACTATGGACAGACGCGCCACGCAAGGTGTTGACTCAGAGGAGGACGGCGATCAAGATAACAAAGGGGACAACTCTGACACGCTTTCACTTCTAGTGTTGAACCGTTTACTGTACAAGAATTTCTTGAAATGTGGTGTTGATGATTTCTGTTTGTCTGATTTGATCAGACCTGATCTAGCCAGAACCAAGCGGATCTTGAGCTCTGTTATCAACTACACCAGGTTCATCATTGAGCACAACGAGGATAATCAGGTGTTTCTCCAAGCAAATGATGAAGTTGTGTTGAAGTTGAGAATGGCTCAAGACCAAAACGCCAAGATCCAAGAAGAATTCAACAAATTACGTTTGAAACTGCAGAAATCTTCAGGGAAAGCCACCAAACTCAACGCTGAGATCTCCCAGCTAGAAACAGAGTTCAAAGAACGCCGTAGGGATCAAGAACAAGTCAGCCGTGAGCATGAGACGTACCGTGCCGAGAAGAGCAAGTTGTTGAAAGAGTTGGAAGATGACACTTATCTTATGGACAGCAAAGAGGCAGAACTAAGGAAATGGAAGTCCAAGTATCAGTTAGACTCCCCGCAGAAATTGAAAAGATTACTTGAAGGCCTACAAGACCGTCTCTCAGAAGAACAACACCAGAACACCGCCATCTCCACAAACATCACGAAATTGACAACGAGTACCAACACTTTCAACGATTTGAACGCCATTTTATCGACAATTCTCAAACAGACAGAGGAGATCATCATAGATATCCAGAAATACCAAGCAGGGACAAGGACATTGACAAAATTGGAACTAGACCTTCACACGAAACAACTCAAACTTACAGAGAGGGAGCATCAGATCCAATTATCTCAACGTGCTATTAAATCATTAGAGGAGAGACATTCCAGAATCACAGAGCAACATGATCGTAGGAAACAGGCGTTCCAAGCTAAGAACCAAGAATTGGATGCTGAGTTCATCCAATTGAGAAACAAATCCGAATCGATGGATCCGAAATTACAATCTCAAGAGGCGTATGTGATAAGGAAAAGACAAGAGATTAATGAGATGAAGGAGCAATTAGAAAGAGCCAATTCGGAGATACAGAGCGCTTTGGAAGGTTTAGAGGATACTGTGAGGGTTTATGTGGAGAATTTGAGTCAGAAGGTTGATCTATAGAGCATTGGTTATATAAATTACAGTTATGTCTTTATAGTAGAATATCATTATTTATTATGTACTTGAAATTGTCCGTATGTAGTTCTTACTTTTGGTTTTGTTGATCTTCCTCTTCTTCGAATTTTCTCACGGTTTCAATCAATGCGATCTCACCTTGCCCTGAGCCATACTTCACTCTGAGCTTCAACTTTCTATCATTCCACATATTGATCAGCTTACTTCTTTGCTTATCCCCCAATCTCGAGTAAGGGATCCCGTTGGATTCGGTGAACGCCACCACGTCCAAAACCAAACGATGTCTTCTCAACACCTCATTGAACACAACTGGGACCAAACTGGAAAGATACTTGACTCGGGTGGTGTCAATAACACAGATGTTGAACCCGTCAGCTTTGAAAATGACACTTCCGTTGGCCTTAATGTCTCTATGACAGGATTCGATCGTAGCTTCGATGTCTGTGACAAAGTGCATCAACCCTAGCGACTCAATGGTATTGGCTAATGGGCCAAGAACGAACAATGACTGGTAATCAATGAGATTGGCTGTGGATGTGATTGTGTGTAGGAACCCGAGATCACCGGTACGAATGTATTGTAATTGGTTATCAGAGTTAGCAAGCATGGCGCCGTATTGGAACTGTTTCTGGATGAAGTTTGGATTCTGTTGAGCCCGTAATTCTTTGAGATTATTGACGATACCTTGAGAGTTCCCCTCTGAACAGACCCAGATTTCACCATATTCCCCAACTTTACAAACTTCTCTTGTTTCTGGGTTGACAATGACGACTTGCGTGCACACTGGAACGATCCCTGAGTCTTGTAGACGGATCACATTGAATGAGTTGAATCTTGTTGGGTCAACCACGGAGATGAGACCTAGTCTGAGAGCTTCGGTGTCCACGTACAAATCAACTGGTTCAAAAGATAAATAAGATCTCAAAGTGACGATTGGGGAAAGCTGATGTGTATAGGCGTACGAAACAGCAGTTGGGGCTAGTTTGGCAGATTGCGAGAACTTGTAGAGGAAATGGTTCATGAGGTTGATAGCTGGACGAGAACTTTCAAATGGGATCAGCATGTTTTGCAATTTGTCCAATCTTAAATCAACAGAAGCTGTGGTGCTTGTATGACTGCTGACACTGGTGCTGCGGACTCTGACGTTTTTGATTGAGTGTGACACCATCTGCGTAGTGATGTAGACGTCTTTGATTTTGTATCTTTGCACAACTTGATAGAACAGCGAAGGGTTTAAGGCGAACTCAACAGGTGGTAGAATATATGTGGCAGCACCAAGGTAAACACCAACAATCCCACTTTGCAGGAATCCAAGACCGTTGGTATGACGGACACAGGCTAGATGAGGAGAATGTGGCTGCAACTGGCAGGTTTCTTTGAGGATCTTACAAAGCTGAGTCAATGTTTGCAAATTGTAATGAACACCGGTGCGTTTGTTGTCTTCTGAGAAGTTGATTAGAACCACAGACGAGGAGTTGTTTGAAGAAGCAGAGCTTCCAGTGGTTTTCTTGATAGTTGGTTCCATGTTGGTGACTGTCAATTTGGACGAAGACGATGGTGCAGAGAGCTTTGAAACAGATTTGAACTTGACGCTGGCCAAAACAGACGATTGCTTCAAGTAGTTGGAGATTGGCTTGTTCTTAACTAGTGACTCGACATCTCCGTTGACCAAGATCATCTGGATCGAGAAGTCCTTCACAATCGAAACCAAACTTGGGATATCTTCGAAGGCTCTGTTTCGATCGATGGCGTTCAATGGAACCACGGAGAACCCCATGAGAAGACAAGCATACAGAGAGGCAATGTAGTCGTCGCTCAGAGTGAACATCAACCCAATAACCGTGGACGAGGCAGAACCAACTTTAATCAATAATTTCCTCTTGCGGATCTGGTCGATCAACAAATTTATGACACTGATCACCTTCAGTTCAAATTTCCTCCATGATAAACCTCTCGTTGATGTACCCTGCTTACCGATAACTGTAGCGATGGCCAATTCGTCAGGTTGGTTCTTAACTCTCCACTTGAAAATTTCTAAGATTGAGTTGAACCCGGTCAATGCCGACCCACTTCTGCTATCCACGGAGACATCTCTGAGGTCCAATCCTGACATTTGCAACTCAGCGACATCACGCAGCGACTGTGAACGAGCACGGGAGACATACTCCGACCAAATGGAATCCAAATAATATCTCGATCTTGGAATCTCTCTGATCCCACCGGAATTGACGTTGAATTTAACGTAGACCGAACGAATAGAACCTTCCTGGAACAGTCTCTTACAAAGAAAATTGGCAACACCGGGAATACCTGACTTCATGGTTCTTGGTAATGCTTCTGGTCTGACGATCAGAACACAATATGGACGAATATCATGGAACTTGGTAAGAACAGCCAAAGCCTTGGAAGCAAGGTTGTCCAACTCGGTGATATCCACTGCCCCTGTGACTTCATTGGGAATGGCCAATGGAGACTCAAGCAAAATGACAGGAAGGTATTCGTTGTTGATCAGAGTGTCAAATGCAGCTGCGTCGCTGATTCTTCTCTGTGGGATGTGACGTGTTAATGTGTAAGCAATGTGGTCCAGGTAATGGTAGCTGTAATCCGATTCACCGGTCGACGAACTCGTGATGACACGTTGTCTGAAGCGATCTTCGTACAAACCCAACACGTAAACCTTACCGTTGTACGTGAAACCTAACAACCCAGTTCTTAAAAACTCCAAGTCCAATTCCCCTTCGTAATCCATGCACTTGGCTTTGAAAATCTCACGAGAATTGTCGTCTGAGTTCCAAAAGGACGAAGGCAATGACACTGAATGGATCCAAATTTCACCAACTTGCATTGATTGAGAAAGGTAACGTGTTTCAGGATTCACGATGGCCAATGTGGCATCTGGAAGAGGGAACCCGAAAGAGCCTATTCTCAAGTATTGCGATGATCTTGTCAGAGTCTCTAGCTGTGATGGTGTAGGTGTGTCACTAAGGATCTGAACAGTATTTGAAGTTAGTGACTGTTTATCAATAAGCAGTTCTGAAATAGCGACGGAGCTTGAGTCCGCTGTTGGAGAGGAAGATGGGATGTTGGCGGCGGTTAGATCACTGATACTGTCGTACTCGTCGACATCCATGCTGATCATCTTGGTGTTCAGCTTCTCTTCGCCACCGATCCAGTCTCTCATGGAGATAACCATACCACCAAACTCCGTCAATGTTAGCAGCGGAGAAACAACGTCTTTGACATTCTTACAGCCTAAAGGTTTCAGCCAACGATTTGTTAAAATCTCATGGAACTCACCATCAACGATCAGAGTGTGGATCAGAACCATCTTGACCAAGGAGAAATCCACAGGATACTTGGACGAGAATTTCCTTGTGTACTGTGGGAAAGACTGATAGTTGTAAACGACTTGCTTCAAATTGAGATAATCATTCAACAGGATGGAAATCTGATACTTTGTCACGATGTGGGCATACAAACCAGCAGTGTTCAAAATGGAAGCCGGAGTCCAGACCATGACGTTCCCTGAGTAGACGTTCAGCAAGATCCCGCAGATCAACCCCACAGACTTCCTCGTATCTAGAATATTGAGCATAACGTTACGTCTTTGTCTGACAGTAGGAGTCTTGCCCTTGTTATCAATAGGACGTTCGAAAGAAGCACCGTTGAAGTTGGGATTGGATGAGATGACCGCAGTCAAAGTGCGCATCTGGTTCATCAAAGTTTTGTGGGAAACACAGACACCGTTCAAGGTCCCATCTGGAGACTTGGAGAACTCAATGTATGCCAAATCAGATAATTGTAGCACTGGCCATTGTGAGTTTTTCTTATCCTTACGTGACTGGTGGAAACTTCCTAGGACATTAGTCTTCCAGAAGTCCATTCCCTTTGGCCATTTGTAGGCCGATGCGCCACCGCTAGAAGCAGCATGGACAGAATCGGCCACTTTCTTCTCCAGGTATTTGAAAACTGCTTCTGTTGTTAGACATAGCCCCGCTTGAGAAGTAGTCATGACGCCAATAATCTCTTTCATATTCCAGCTTAAAGCCAATGGAACAGCGACAACACCAGCAAGAAAGCAGCCAAACAAAGCAATGGCAAACTCAATGGTTTCCACATCTTGATAAATCAGACATACTCTATCCCCCGTGTACATACCAGATTTATCTCTGATCATCTGTGCAATCTTCTCAGCTTTCAAGTAAAGCTTCTCCCAGGAGATGGACGTTGTCTGCTTACCCTTAGAGTCAACTATGGAGAAGGAGGTTTCATGGCCATATGTAGCAGAACAGCCACGAGACCTTAGAATGGACGCAAGAGAGTTAATCGTTGAGAAGGGAGTAGACTTGGGTAGTTTCCTTGGTTCCAAAGGCTTTTGGAGTTCTTGATCTTGGAATGATGGTAAGAATGAAGGATCATTGTTGTTTGAGTGTAAATAATACAAATCCGGGTTTTGTATTGATTCTTGTTGTAGTTGGTATTGATTCAATGACGAATTGGTAGTGGCAACTGAATAATTCCGTATATGCTGGTTGTGCCCGCTGTTTGTTTGATGTAAAGAGTTTGGAGTTGAGCTGATACTTTGGTTGTACTTGTGAGACATGTGCTGTAGGTAGCTGTTATTCGAGTTGGTGAGACCACTGGCTATACTTCCTGCATCAATTGATTGGTTCTTCACATGCTGATGCTGGGATGCAATTGGATGGTTGTGAGTTGTGGATGAAGGCGTTCGTGATATCAAGGAGGAATTCAGCAAGGATGAGGAAGAGTGGTTGCCTTGTAATTCACTAAAATCTGACAAAATAAGTGCCTTCTTTTTCTGGTAACCCTTCTCTGTGAGCAAACCATCAGCAAATTCTTGATCCAGATTCTTCAACGCTTGATTAGTCGCCGAAGTGTGGCTGGTTGTTGATGAAGACGGTATGGATGTGTTGTCCATTTTTGGTCAATCAGCAGATACTTTTATGGGCAATGAAGGCTGTTCGTTGATGTAGCGTAATGTCCCTATAACCACAGATAGGTAGATCAAGAGTATGGCTTGATATGAGTAGTAAATACAGCTTTATTTACTGAATCTTTTACCGTTACAACATTCTTGTTTGGCTGGGACATCATTCTATTTTTGGTTGGAGAAATTACAAAACATCCGGACATTCTTTCAGCCGCTGCTAGTTCGCCCGTGGAAAATGGCATATCTGTAGGAATTGCCCTCCAAGGCCCAGAATCCTGACTTGTAACTTGTAAACAGTTATACCTAAAGGAACCTGAAAGATGTTTAAATGGAAATTTAGTAGATTTTTTCTCTTTTAAAGTGCCAAAGAATCAAATTGGTCTGATTTCCAAAGACCAGAGTCGTCTATCAGGCTTCAGAGCACGTGACACAAGTTGCAACTTGAATATTGCTTCCCCAGTCGCGCGGACACCCAGACATTTCCTGATAGATGTAACAGATAACGTCAACTAGTAAACTGTGTGAAGGCAAATTTGAGCTAGCAACGATCATTAGAAGTTGTACAATTCATCTAATTCATACAGTGCATCAGCATTTTAACCACACGCTACAATACTCTAACTAGTCCAGTTGATATACATCATGACGGTGCCAGTGCTTACCGCCCAATCAGATACAAATTTCACGAAGGCAGATTCTATCCATGATCCCAATGTGGACCTTCAAATCAAACTCCAGTCATACAGCTATAGAATTCCTCTTGAAATGATCCGCCAGAACTTCAAGACCATTCAGAAGCTAGAAGAGCGCCAGCTTAAGAAACTAGAAGAATTCAAGAAGTCTTTGAAAAGCAGTAAGACCCCAGAGCAAACTAGCTCCATCAAGAAGTCTCTAATCACAAGCCTGAAACTATTTGAGAAGAAATTGACGAGACAGGTTAAGATAGAAGAAGAATTGTTGTCTAGAATCAACGCTCGTGCTGAGCATTTGGCCAAGTTGAAGCCATTGCAAGAAGCCTATCAAACGTCGCCATCAGAAATAACAAAGGATGAACTACTCAATTGGTATCGTGACCAAACCAACCTGTTGATCATCACACATTTATTGAAGGAAAGCAACGATCCAAACGTGTCAGATGAAGATAAACTGGGGTTGAAGCTTATGAAATCGCTGCACATGGAGAAACTTGTGGACTATGACGTCTTGACCCAAGCCAGTAGGATTTCCCAAGATATCAAAAGGGGTAAATTAACTTCTCTTATCACGTGGATCACAGAGAATAAGACTTATTTGACCAAGATAAGGTCTGAATTGGAATTCCAGACAAGGTTCCAGGAATACATTGAATTGATCAAGAACGATAAGACGAAAGAGGCACTAGCCGTGTTCCAGAATCATCTCTCTTCATTCGCAAAGACCAACTTTGACGAAATCACCCAGGCTTCTTCCTTACTTGTCATCAATCCAGGGTCCTTGGAGTCTCTGAAAACGAAGAATCACAGCAAATATGATACTCATAGAGAGCCATACTACCCTAGTCTCTTCCGAAATCAGGAGAGCCACAACACGTTCAGCCAATATCTTCATTTCTTCAGTCCTGATAGATACGAATCCCTCTCTGAAATCTTCCAAACCGTCTACTACGAACTGCATGGCATCCCTAAGAGTGATCCATTGATGGTGTATTTGTCTATTGGGATCTCCGCATTGAAGACTAAGTCATGTCAATGCCCAGAGATCAAAAAAAGCTCTCCGATTGCTTCATTCGAAGATATACTAAGAGAGAAATTGCAACCCAAGTCTGACACCTGCCAACACAGTGCCTCTGTGGAGGAGAATTCCACAGCCACGATCATCAATTCTATAAGACCTCAAATTCCTTCCTGTCCAGTTTGCTCTCTGGAGTTCAGAGGCCTTGCTTCAACATTACCATATGCTCATAACACCAAATCGTCGCTATTCGAAAACCCGATCATGCTACCGAATGGGAACATCTTTGATAGAGAGCGACTAATTGGTTTCACGAGGGCGTACTTAACTGCAATCAAGACTGAGAAAATTGATCTAAGTGGACATGAAGACGAGTATTATCTCCAAACGGACGTCAGCAAAAGTTATCCCACCGGATTGAGAGGGGTTATTGATCCTATTGAAGGTGTATGGTATGATTGTTCGGATATGGTTACAGTTTTTCCTTCTTAGGTAATAAACAGCTTGTTAAGTATATTACAGTATTTAACATTTGTCCGGGACATTTTCATTCTAATTTGTTCGCGCGCCGCACTAATTTATCGGAAGTCCGCCCAGCTCATCCCCCAAAAAAATTTAAAATATGAGCCAGTCTATTACATTTACAGCTGTAGAAGAATTAAAATAGATTCAACTAACACTCACAAAGTTACTAACAATAATATCACCAATATGGGTCGTAAATTACAAGGTCGTGGTAAGGCCAGTGGCTTAGCTTCAGCCTTGGTCCGTCAGAAATCTCTAGAGAAGCAGCAGAACAAAGTCCATAAGAAGAATACAACAGAGAAACCAGTGTCTAAGAAGCTCCAGGAATCCAAGATCCAACAAAAGATCATCTCTCAATCTCGCTCAATTGTCCCTTTCACCAAGAATGATTACGTCATGCTTGTGGGCGAGGGTGATTTCTCCTTCGCTGTTAGTTTACTGAAGAATGATTATATCGTTCCTGAAAGATTGATAGTTACAAGTTTTGATCATTCAGTGAAGGAATTGACTTTGAAATATCCGCATACTTTTGAAGAAAACTACAAGATCTTAACAGAGGAATACAAAGTCCCAATCAAATTCAAGATCGATGCCACAAACCTTATAAAGACACTCAAAGTCAACGCTAAAAACATCACAACAGTCACGGGGTTCCCAAGGGTTGATTTCATCATGTTCAATTTCCCACACACAGGCCGTGGTATCAAAGACCAAGACAGAAATATCAGAGATCATCAAGTCTTGGTTGACGGCTATTTCAAATCTTCCGTTGAGCTGTTCAAACTGTATCAAACTTCTTCGATTTTGAAATCAAAAACATCAGATTTAAACCTTGTTGGTTCTACTTCCCAGCATGATCCGAAGATCATTTTATCTGTATTCGAGGGCCAGCCATACGACTCATGGAACGTCAAGTCGCTCTCCAAGGGCCACGGGTTGAAGGTTGAAAGATCCGGCGATTTCCAGTGGGATAAGTTTGAAGGTTATTCCCACAAGAGAACCAACTCTGAACAGAATACTACAAAGGTTGCTAGTGAGAGAAAGGCTAGGATGTACGTCTTTGAGAAGTACAGAAAGCAACAGGAAGGTAAGAAGGGCTCAAAAGATGATGATGAGGATGATTCAGACTCAGATTAATATGGATATAGATAATGTTACATACTCATTTCCGGTTGGATCACGTGCGCTAAATGACCACACTGCCGGAACTCGCAGATCGACTCATAACAATTTCAAGCGCGGCGGCCGAGTTTGCAAAAAATATCGAAATTGTAATTATTAGATGTGTGAAGATAAGAGACAAATATTTAACAATCTTTGATATTAATTATTTAACAACTAGTTACCAAATTTTGATCATCTTTTTTATTGATATAATTCATTTGATTCACCAAGAAGCTGCATGTTCAGAAGTTTACCACTAAGAACTTCCATTGCCGCTATCTCGTCCAAGAATAATAATCTAATTAGAATCAGATCCAGTCGTTTGTTAACTACATCTACTCCTACAATGTCTGAAGAAACTCAAACACAAGCCCCAGCTGCTGCGCCAGCCCCAGCTCACCCACAGTCCGGTAAGAAGAAGGAGTCCAAGCAACAGCTCCAATTGAAGGTCCCTAAGGGTACCAAGGATTGGGCCGACAAGGACATGGTTATCCGTGAAGGTATCTTCTCCACTTTGTCTTCTCTTTTCAAGAGACACGGTGGTGTTACCATTGACACCCCAGTGTTTGAGCTCCGTGAGATTCTCGCCGGGAAGTACGGTGAAGACTCCAAATTGATCTACGACTTGAAGGACCAAGGTGGTGAGCTATGTTCTTTGAGATACGATTTGACTGTTCCATTCGCCAGATTCGTCGCCATGAACAACATCCAGAACATCAAGAGATACCACATCGCAAAGGTGTACCGTCGTGACCAGCCTGCCATGACCAAGGGCCGTATGAGAGAGTTCTACCAGTGTGACTTCGACGTTGCTGGTCAGTACGACTCCATGGTTCCGGACGCCGAGGTCTTGGCCATCCTAGTTGAA
>JAKTWX010000428.1:0-15006 GCA_030582275.1 Waltiozyma pijperi | reverse complement strand
TTAGCAGTGGATTCCTTCTTGACTTGCAAAGGTAACAATTCGTTCTTCTTGCCGTGGATTTCCAATCTCTTGGAGGTAATATTCTTCTTGAACTTCTCAATCTTGAGCAACTCCTTAGCGTACTGGGACTTCAAGCTCTTGAAAGTGGACTCCTTCTTGGTGATTTCTTGCTTGATTGTTTTCAACTTAGTCTTTGTGTCATCGATGCTTTGATCCAACGTAGTTTGCTTCTGATCAATATGGTACAATTTCCAAAGAGTCCTAGATTGGATCGTCTGATTCTTCTCCTCGATCTTGACCTGATACAACTCAGCTTCACGGCATTGCTCCTTGTACTGCTTCACTTCACTCATCAAAGTACGTCTTTTGGAGATCATAGCCGACGTTTCCTGTTTAGCTTGGTCTTGTTGATCTTTCAAAACTTCGTATTCTCTTTTCAAATCACCAGAGCCACTGATCGTCTCAATCATCTTGCTCAACTCTGAAGCGGACTGAGAGGCAATCTGCTCAACGTCACCTTGGAAAACAAGGAAGTTCTTAGCTTTGATCAAAATGTTCTCCTCTTTCAAAAGAGAGGAAAATTCATTGTATGTCGTCTTCTTGTTGTTAACACGGTACTCACTGTTACCTCTAGCAGTGATGGTTCTCTTCAAGTTGAGCGTCTCACCGTTCGATTTTTCATACAAAGCTAAAACATAAGCCCTATCAGGATCTCCTTCCTCGCCTTGTTCAGCTTCAGCTTCTCCTTGTTCCGCTTCCTGACCCTGTTCCTCTTCAATCCTGCTACCACGATAAATCAAATCTTTCAACTGTGAAGATCTCAACTGGTTGGTTCTCACACCTAGCACGAAGGAAATGGCATCCATCATGTTGGATTTCCCTGAACCATTTGGCCCAATGATACTGGTGAATTGAGCTGTACCAAAACCAACTGATGTGGTTCCTTTGTAGGATTTGAAATTGTGAAGTTCTAAACCAACTAATCTACCCATGACTGGAGTGGAGGAGAGTGATGTGACGGATAAATAGTGTGGGATCTGAGTGGTTGTTAAGCCTTTAGATTTGCCTTTGAGGTCAATATTATTAAGGTAGTATTTTGATTTTTTTACGCGTCTGCTTTCAACAAGATTTCTCCCAGGAAAATTCCCAGATCGCGCGCGCCAAAATCAATAAATTTGAATGTTTTCCGGCGGCGGATAATTTACGCGTCGTGAATGATCACGTGGTTTCAGAGGACAATAATATTGTGACAATTCCATCAAAACTGCAAATTATTCTTCATCAAAGCTATGTGTATAATATGTATATATGTTTATATTCTATAACTACACTGTAGTTAAATCCAACTAAGCTGCACAGCAAGCTAACTAGTTGTGAGTGTCGTAACCCCTCCAGGAGGTGATGACAGTCTTTGGTTGAGTGAAGAACTTGAAGGCAGATGGACCGTAGAAGTGCAAATCACCCAAGAAAGAAGCCTTGTTGGAGGTGAAACCGTGTTGGGCGATACCGATTGGAATGGCAGCGTTGACACCGACTTGACCAATGTTGATTTCCTTGACGAACTTAGAAGCATTGGCACCGTCTCTGGTGAAAATAGCAACAGAGTTACCAAAGATGTTCTTGTTGATGAGGTCAATGGTGGAGTCTAAAGAGTCGGTTTCGACAAGAGAGAAGATAGGACCGAACAACTCTTCGTCCCAAGCTCTCATACCTGGCTTGACACCCTTGATCAAAGTGGCACCGATGAAGTTACCGTTCTTGTATTGCTCACCTTCAACGACTGGGTTTCTACCGTCGACTAAGATCTCAGCACCTTTAGCTTCGGCGTCAGCAATGACTTCGTGCAATCTAGCCAAGGATTCCTTGGTGACCACTGGACCAAAATCAGCGTCTTCGAAACCTGGACCGACTTTGAGGTTCTTGACGGTTTCAATAATGTCTGGGATGTACTTCTTAGCGTCATTGACCAAGAACATGATATCGGTGGAGAGACAGACTTGACCGGTGGAAGAGTACGCACCAGAAACGACACCCTTCAACAAGACGTCCTTTTCAACATCTGGCAAAACAACAACGTGGTTCTTAGCACCTAAGTTGACCTTGACTCTCTTGTGGTTCTGGGTAGCGTAAGAGTACACAGCCTTACCAGCATTGTTACCACCGACGAAAGTGACAGCGGAGATTCTAGGATCGGTGGACAACTTCTTAACAGTGGCGGTCTTACCGTGGACAATGTTGATAACACCCTTTGGAACACCAACTTCGGCGGCTAATTCAGCTAACAAAGCACAAGTACCTGGACACATTTCAGATGGCTTGATGACTGTGGAGTTACCTGTGGCAATGATGAACGGAATAGTCCATAATGGGATCATGACTGGGAAGTTGAAAGGCATGATGGAACCAATAATACCGATTGGTTCTCTGACAACTTTGGATTCAACACCGCTGGAGATTTCCAAAGAAACACCCTCGGTTTCCTTGACGATGACAGTGGCATACTCGGCACATTGGATACCTCTGTACACATCAGCCATAGCGGCAGAGTAAGACTTACCTTGTTCCAAGACGATCAAGTTGGCTAACTTTTCCTTGTTCTTCTTCAAGATTTCAACGTAGGCAAAGACCAATTCCAATCTCTTGATAATGGAGACGTTCTTGAAAGTCTTGAAAGCTTCAGCAGCGGCATCGATGGCAGCATCCATTTCAGCGTCGGTGGATTGCGGAACACGAGTGACAACGTTGTTGGTGGCTGGGTCAAGGACATCGAACCATTCCTTGGAGTCGGACTTGAGATGTTGGTTGTTGATGTAAGTGGTGGTGTTGTACTGTTGGAAATCTTCACGGGCGTGTTGGGTTGGAACATTGGCGAAAGGAGATGGCACGGTCGAAAGAGATCTGGCAATGGCTCTCAAGTGAAACTTGTTCACTCTGGCGGCGGTTCTGGAAAGCATTGTGTTTGTGTTTAAGTTAAATTATGAAGATGAGACTCACATCCTTCTCCCACTTGAATGCTGCTTGAATCTAACAGGATCGGGATTCTGAGGGTCCCCTTATATACTGTCAGCCCTTTGAGCTATGAGCATGATGATTTATAAAAAAACAGGTCAGCAGCTCATAATTTGTTCACCATAAATTATAGGCGGAGATTCGAACAGGTGTCTCCGTTTTCCGGACATTTATGTGTAGCGCCACCTGATCGCTAGTATTGTCTTCACCCAACCACAAAAACCAAAGGTCCACACAGGCCGGCTGAACCGTGAAGTTATCACTTTTAAAGATTTGATTTTCAGTCGGTCTCCTTTATTGTTCATATTAGTTCATTCGGTGTCCATATTTCTTTATCTGTGAAGAACTTGTCCCACTCTCGAGAATTACCGAGTTCCGTTATGCCTTAAAGGGTCTAGCGGCTGAGATATTAGCTGTCTTCAACTCATCATGTACTAGTTATACCAATTGTAGCTCGGAATAAGTTTTGTGTTTGTTGATGATTCAGAAGGCAGCCAATAAAATATATATATTTTAAACCTGAATTGTGTCTCCAAATACAACTTCCAAGACAGCACTAGTTTTTCCTGGTAGAAGTAGCCTAGTCAAGAGTTGTAACAAGTCTCTTCCTTAATATAGTTTGTCCTCCAATTAAATCATTCTTACCGTTAATTTTCCCGATTCTGAAAATGTTATACAGCTCTTCAAGTGTATGCGATTAAAAAGCCATAAGGAACCGTAAGGCATAACATACCACCTGACGGAAGCCGTAAAAAACACAGAAACAGATCGTTTCCCCAGAGTGTTTTTTAAGGATGTATATATAGTTTTATTCGTCCAATAATTGAACAATTGAACAAGCTACAATTAGCTATAGAAGCTATATAGCTGATCAACAACAGCTAGTGTAGGTGTGTAGCCACCGGGTATAAGACCTTTGCATCAAACTCCGAAATATTTTACATCGGACGCAAATCAATCCACCCAAACTCCATGACAGCTCTTCCGAACTCCGAATCCGATCATCCTGGGGTAAACCGTGACTTTTTGTCAGAGAACAAACTAACTGTCATACGGCCTGGAGATTAGCTACACACTACTTATATACTTAGTAATCGACTACATAAGTACAAAGGGATGAAAGGATGTCAAGACTCTGATTCAAAACGATCATGTGATCGGTCTGGAGTTTAGAAACTCATATTATTATGATAGTAGTGATGTATTGAATATGGAGTACACACAGTCATATGTCAATACAGAGATGTTTCATTCAATTCAATTTGTGCTTCAACCTCGATTAAGGATTTCTCAGCATGTTGATAGAGTTCTTCGTGTGAAATAAGCTCAGCAAAGTGCAACTGACTTTCCAAGCAATTCTTGATCTCTCTGAATGCAGAAAATTTCTTAAACCCATCAATAGCCACCTCGTTGTAGTTGATGAAATTGGAAACCGTCTTCACCTTCTCATCATAATCAAGAGTCTCTTGTGATTGTTCAAATATCTTCATCGTTATCACCAAAATTAACTGATAAGCCTTACATTTGAGGAATAACTCATCACTGTATTCGAATGTTGGCAAGTATCCCATAATGACATCTCTTGCGTCTTCATAACTTCCTGTACCTATCAAAACCTCCGTGAGTCTCAAGATGCATTCCAATGATAAAGTGAAATAGCCACCAGCCATGGATATGTTCAATATTTGTATCGTCATCGATAAAGCTCTCATTGGAACGTCAGTCTGTATCAATAGCTCACAGAAAAGAATGTTGAACTTGATGTACCAGTAACGGTTTGTGTCTCTTTGTGCGAATTCTTCAAGGAAATTCAGGATTATCTCATGAGCTTTGGAAACATTTCCTGTTTTCAGATGGAGTTCAGCCAATAAGTAATTAGTCTGTCCTTGGATGTCTAAATTGGGGAAAGATTGGGCATTCAACTTATCCAAATATGATTGAGCAGCATGGAAATTGGAGGTTCGAATGTTTTGCTGTACAAGGAGCAACAATTTATGATTGGCAAAGTCCTTATCGATTCTCATGTCATGGGAAATCACCTTTTCTTGATCTTCCAATATCTTGAAGCAATTCTCAACATTACCAATGGAGAATTGAGTGTATGCATCTCTAGCGTTGATTATACTCTTACCGGTAGAGCTCTTAGTTGAAGACAGTGCGATATCATTGTAAACTGTAGAGAGGTCCAAATTCCCAGCTCTATTCCAAAAAGCACTGGCCAAAGAACAATGACTGGAAAACGACGAAGAATCAGAACCACAGTTGACAGAGATGTATAAAGACTTTGTCAAGGACTCATAGATCGTGGACAAAGCGCCACCTTCCATCATCAGCTGAACAGCGTCACATTGATAAGCCGTCGTGTCCAGGCTTTTGAAAGAATCGTTAGTAGTACGTGATTTGAGGAATTGAAGTAATTGATCTGTGGAACCGTAGAATTGATGCTCAAGATTAGGACGATCCTTAAGGAAGTTGAACAACCAGGTTAGAAGGAAATTCAAACACTCAATGTCTTTGTTCTCTCTAGCAACAGAGATAGACTCCTCTATGGCTCTGATAGCCTCCCCGTCACAGTTGAAAGCAGCGTACAGAGTGGCAAGACTGAGTAAAGCATAGTGATAATAGACCATACGGCCCTTACTCATCATGTAATCGAAATAACGATGCAAGTAGTTGAAAGCACCTTCATAGTCTGCTTCTTTGAGACATTCAAGATAGTGGATGTAATGGATCGTTGGAAGCTTACCTGTTTCTGATTGCGGCATTCTAGCAAGGATACTTCTCAATTCAGGAGTGGTAGATGTACCATAAGTCTCCAAAACGTTGACTTGATGTGTCAACAATTTCAGCAAATCTTCTTGTGAGACCAATTGAGTAGATTTCTTAGCGTCAAGATGTAAACCACTTAAACGGTTAGATAGATCAACCAATGAAGAAGGGTCATCGTCTTTACTTGTAGCACCAAACATATCAACAGGGAGTGTCCCCCTTGCTCTTAATTCTGAATCATAAATGCCCTTTGAAGATGATCTGAATTCAACAAACCCAGTCCAAAGTAAATCAATCTTATCAAATTCTAAAGTCTCAAAAGAGTTGACACAGCTCAAGATGAAACTCCCTAGGAAACTATTGTGAGTTAGGAGATATTTTGGTAATAACGATGCTGAATTTGTTGATAACGGAGTTGCCCTTTGTTCGATCAGCTTCTTACCATCTGTGTAACTCTTCACCAATAATATCTTAGATTTGGAGATGAAAGAATAGAGAGAATCCAAAGACTTCAAAGACCAAAGAGCATGGAGAGCTCTGATCTCTATCTCATTGGCATGTTTCACCCCTTCTTCTGGATCAGCTTTGATACACACTTCCTTTATGTTTCTTAGGATCTCTAGTAACGTTGGCACCGTGTTCAATGGAATGGTGTCATCAAGGGAATATGGACCTTCAATGTATTTCACTATGACACTAAGGATTGGTCTGTTTGCCTTCTTAGGAAATATTGAAGAGCAATAAGCTGCGATCAAAGCAATCAAGGCGATCTTATAAGGGGCTAGGGTGGGCGTCAAAACAACATTGGCGTTTTCAAACGTCATGGTACTTGATGATGGGCAAGTAACTTCTCATATATGTAGTTGGAAAGGGAAGTCAGTGGATCAGTGATTGAGTTATATGTGTACCCTGAATTCCTAGATGTGTGATGCTTCGTCTTTAGTTGTAGATCTATAAGTTTTATCTGTTATTTGTGATTTACCGCTGAAGTCTGGCGGCTAACAAATTTCCAGCCCGCGCGTTATAAAACATAAACCAGGCAAAGCAAAAGAACCAGACTACATGTTTCTACACTCAAATTAGTCTTAGAAGAAGGGGTTTAAAATCGTACACAAACAAAAATGATATATTAATAATATTATATTGCGTTTAGATGAAGGTTTCGTAAGCAACTGGAGCTAAGGTTTGTGGAACGTTACCAACGGTGGCAACAACTCTAGCTTCTCTTGGCTTGACTGGTTGTCTCTTTAATTGGACTGGGGTACCGTTAGCCTTGGCTTCAGCTCTCTTAGCGTTGTTAGACTTAACTCTGTCTAAGAATTCTTGACGACACTTGGAGTGCTTGACGTGTTCAACTCTCAAGTTGACACGCTTTTCTAAGTATCTGTGACCAACAATCTTGTTAACAATAACACCGACGGAGGATCTGGTAATGTTGTAGACAATACCGGTCTTACCGTGGTAGTACTTGTGTGGCATACCCTTTTGGATAGAACCGTTAGCCTTGATATCAACAATATCACCGACTTTGTAGGTCTTTAAGTAGGTAGATAATGGAATGGCACCATGCTTCTTGAAGTCACGTTGGAAAGCGTAACGAGTACCAGATCTGTAACCACGACTATTTTAAAATTTGTTAGTATAACGGTCCATAAATTGTAAAGGCTTGGAATGGAAGCACCATTAGGTTGATATTACAAGTTCATTAATGTCCATGGAAAATTTCAATGTTCTTATCGTTGGGTAGTTCAAAACTTTTAACGATATTATTGGCCATGTTTCATCTTCTGTTGGTGATAACGGGGTCCATGCTTCTTGTGCTTTCTCAAGTTTCTTAATAAAGTTGATGATATAGTTGTCTCCCAATGTAAGCTTTTACAGTATGTTGATGAAAATTCTCTGAGGTCCAAATAATCAATCTTGTCTGTATTTTACGAATTCCTGAAATGTTCTTCTTGGGTTTGTTGTAACCGATTGAAAGTGAATATGATGCTGTGATTAATGATAGAGGTGATATGTCCCTTGTAAGATGCTCCCTTAGCTTTTATCACATACGATTTACCCATTTTGATTTATATGTGTATACAAAGAGACGTTAATAAGACTATCGCCTACGTGTATGTAGTGTTAGAGTTGTAGAATTTAAATTTCAATTTTTACCTTTGCGTCCCCTCGCGGATTTGTTGGAAAAAACCTGCGAAAAAAAGGAAAATGTTTGATCACGTGAATGTTGCGCGACCTGCAGCATGAAAATGTACGGAAATCTTCAGAAATTTGTATGAATGCAGACGCAGCCCTAGGGCTACACAATTATGCATCTGACTTTGTGACTGCGGGTTTTATGAAAAAATTCAAAAATTCAAACCACGCAAAAGGTAAAATACGTCTCGAAAACGTTCTATGAATTGATGAAGCGTTTGAGATGTTCGGTTGTGTCACTTTTAATCCAATTTAGCTGCATGCAGGCAGACTTGAGAATCTCAGATCTGATATTACATCAACAAACTTTAGAGAATCGAGATTAGTTTAAAGTTTAACCGGGAACACACGTCGAGTTTATCAGATGAAAGGTCGGAACGTCTGGACTCTGAAGGCTGAAGAAAGAGGGAGCAATGTGTCTTCCGGATAGAGGCATTTCACTTCTTCTTATAGCTGGGTTGTGTGCGTGTTTTACGATGAGCAAAAGCTTGTAAGCAATCAATTCACACAGGAACAAAAGGATCAATCAATTGGATTTTGTGATATAAAATTCTAGTTAGTAGGCGGAGGCCGATAACCTTAAAACGTATTCAAAAGTAGATCTGTATTTGCTAGTTGTGCAATGTTGCCGAATGTTCATCCGGGGCCCAGGGTCGAGTCCTATCTGCCGGCCATCGATGTTAGTTCTTGTCTGTTGACCAGTAAGCTATACTAGTTTAAACTGTGAGTCTTATGTTCTAGTAATACCAACAACTCTGAATTCAGTATATATCTGAAGAGAGCAAAAGATATTTTATATTACAATTCTGACTCCGAAGAGCTGAATGTTCATTAAACCGAGGTCATGTGATTTTGTCCAATTCACCTACATCCTATTAATCTATTGATCTATCTGTATCAATCATACAAACTAAATAACCAACTATTCAGTGTAACGGAACTCACCCACAATCATAGCTTTATCTGGAACTCTACCAGGAACAGGCAATAGAATTCTAACAAAATGTTTATCGTCGTCAGCGCCTGAAATAACAGCGAACCCAAAGACAGAGCTTCTAGCTACCACATCCTCATCGTCCTTCTTATCAGCATGTAAGATGGCAACAACGGCGTACAATAAGTTCGCAGAGTTGTTCTCGACACTTTCAATAAGCTTGGACTTTGATTTAGCGTCCCCTGTGACGGCACTAAGATCATAACCTAGTTGGTCAATACTTGGGTTGAAACCAGCGTCCACGGATGTATTACCCGATGCCGGCTTATAAGCTTTGATGTATTTGTAATCGACATTAGCTGTGTATGGCGACAATGGCGTTGAAGCTGTACCGTGGAAATATTCTCTGATGGCTCTTTGCTGCAACTTTCTTTTGAACGCGTCATCGATCTCAACAACACCTGCTGATTTGGGGATCTTCACTAGGGACAATCTGCCGTTGAATTTCTTACGAAGATCAATGAACAATCTTTCATTCCCGACAACAACGATGACACTGATCTCGAAATCGGAAACAATGTCCTGGATCAAGTCGATATTCTTAAGACCTAGTGGCGGAGTATCAACAATCATCCCAGTTCGCTTAATATCTAGATCAACCTGAAGCCTACTTAGAGCTGTGAGACCCAATCTGGAGATGTTTTCCTTGTAGAACTTCAAATTGGTGTTTATGTCGTCGTAACCGTAATATCTGACGTTGGGTTGTTTTGGATGCAATAAAGTTGGTCCACTAGTGTAGGTATTACCCCACCCTTCTTCAACATCAAAGATATCTGAGATCGGAGTAGCAGTCAAAGAGCCAGGGATCGAGAACACAGAATTGCTTGGATCCAAATTGACAAGCATTGGTTGACGATCCATCCTGAGTGCATAGCTTGATAGAATTTTTGCTAAAGTTGTCTTTCCTGAATCTTTAGCCCCCAATATAAGCACATTTGGAGCCTTTGAGCCCGCAGTGTTCCGTATGTTTTCCAAAGCTAGATGCAGATTAATATAATGTCCCATTTCGGTTTCTTCAGAGATATATTCAGAAGAGACCTCCCCTTGATATTGAAGCTTACAGCCTTCATGTGTATAGATTGAAGCTTTTGCCCCTGTGAATTTGTATTCAATGTCATTGGCTAGTTCTGTACCAAAGATTTCAGCATTACCTTCCACAACTTTGATTAGAAGTTTTTGTTCAAACGCCACTTCAAATCTCCATTCTGATTTGGCTTCTATTTCAACTATTGTGGCATCTGTCTTTAACTTGATAATATGTTTAGTTAGTATGGAATCTTCAGGGAATGATACGAGCATACATATAAGAGCTCAATTGGGGAACCATATGATTCTTGGAGGGATTTTCAATGAGCACTTACGTTGCCTGTCTGTAGGAATGACATGGTTATTCAACTTTATTGTGGTTTATTTAAGCTTGAAAGAACTTATGGAAACAAGTGACCTATTAGTTGATTTGTTTATATGTTTGGCCGTAGCCTGCCGGCGGTTAATTATTTTTGAAGGTTTGGTGCAGGGTGGCGATTAGTTTCCTAATCGAGGAATTTTGAATGTTTTATGCCATCGACCACAGTGATCAAAACATCTTACAATGCACGGTTCGTTCAGTGTCCACGGTCATATCAAAGACAGAAAGATAAAGCTGAGGAGCAAAATGATGAAGTGATATCTTCCATTCGTTAAACCGGCTGACAGTAGCTGAATTTTACGCCTGTATACTTCAAGTATGTAGACCTATGCTTCAGTCACGTGTCAAACCGGTCTGCGCACGTCTCTGCAGAGAGATGAGATTTTAAATTTTTTCTAACTTAAAATTTTGTATAACGGTTTGAAGAGGAGCATAAATACGATTACACTACAGTTGATAGTTTTTTGATCTAACAATTCTCCACTTTCATCCAGTATAACAATGGCTAAGAAGGTGTCCAACAAGGCTGGTTCCAATCCTGCTACCCCGGAGAAGTCCAACCAGGAAAGAAAGAGAAAGATAGAAGAAGAAGTCGAAGAAGAATCCTCCGATGACGAAGAAGATTTCCAGTCTGCTGACGAGCTTGATGTCAGAGGTTTGATCGATGATGAAGCTAGTGACGACGAAGATGAAGAGGCTGAAGAGGCTGAAGTTGAAGACGAAGACGAAGAAGAAGAAGAAGAAGCCGAAGACGAGGAAGACTCCGATGCCGAATTCAACAAAATCTTAGCCGAGGCTGAAGGTTCAGAAGAAGAGGAAGAAGACTTAGAATTTGAAGATGAATTAAAAGATACTGCCTCTTTGAACGAAAAGCTCCAAAACATCAAGCTCCGTACATTGTCCACCAACTCTGAAACTGAACAAGAAAAGCTCGAGAAGTACTCTGATGGGACCGACCGTGTCATCAAGCCAGAAATCGAACCAGTTTACGATTCCGATGATTCCGATGCCGAGAACTACAACACAATTGGTAACATTCCACTATCAGCCTATGAAGAGATGCCACACATCGGTTACAACATCAACGGTAAGAGAATCATGAGACCAGCTAGAGGCTCTGCCTTGGACCAATTGTTGGAGAGTATTGATTTGCCAGAAGGTTGGACCGGTTTATTGGACTCCAACACCGGTGCTAACTTGAACTTAACCCAAGAGGAAATCGAGCTTATCGCCAAGATCGAGAACAACAGATTGACCGATGAATCTGTCGACCCATACGAGCCAACTATCGAATGGTTCACCTCCCAGCAAATGATCACTCCATTGACCGCTGTTCCTGAACCAAAGAGAAGATTCGTGCCTTCCAAGCATGAAGCTAAGAGAATCATGAAGATCGTCAGAGCCATCAGAGAAGGCCGTATTGTGCCAAAGGACAAGATGAAGAAGATGCAGGAGGAAGAACAACAAAGCAGATTCACCTTTGATCTTTGGGAAGACGGCTTGACTGAAAACAAGGACCACATTATGAACTTGAGGGCTCCAAAGGTTGCCCCACCAACCCACGAAGAAAGTTACAACCCTCCAGCCGAATACTTATTGACCGAGAAGGAGTTGGAGGAACACAATGCCCTCGACCCAATCGACCGTGAAAGAAACTTCATCCCAAAGAAATACGACTCCTTGAGAAAGGTCCCAGGGTACGAAGAATCTCTTAGAGAAAGATTCGAAAGATCCTTGGATTTGTACTTAGCTCCAAGAGTCCGTAAGAACAAATTGAACATCGACCCAGAATCATTAGTCCCAGAACTTCCATCTCCAAAGGACTTGAACCCATTCCCAATCTACAACTCCACAACATACAAGGGCCACACTGGTAGAATCAGAACCTTATCCATCGATCCAACCGGGTTATGGTTAGCCACTGGTTCCGACGACGGTACTGTTAAGATCTGGGAAATTCTCACTGGGCGTGAAGTTTACAACGTCAAGGTTCTCAGTAAGGATCAAATCGAAGAAGGTGACCATGTTGAATGTATCGAATGGAACCCGAACAAGGAGTTGGGTATCTTGGCTATTACCGCTGGTGAACAAATCTACTTGTTGTGTCCTCCGATCTTTGGATTTGACATTGAAAACCAAAGTAAGTTGAAGTTGGAAAACGGTTTCGGTTTCAACAAGTTTGGTAACGTGAAGAAGACAGATATGAACGTTAACTCCGAGGATGAAGATGAAGAAGGTGAACCACAAGTCAAGGCCAAGCAAGTCACCAAATGGGTCAAACCATCTGAAGAATTAGCCGCCCAAGGTATCATCATCACAGTCCAATGCTCCAAGACTGTCAAGTCCGTCTCATGGCACAGAAAGGGTGACTACTTCGTCACCGTTGCTCCAGACAGTGGCCACACTGCTGTCTTGATCCATCAAATTTCCAAGCATTCCTCTCAATCTCCATTCAGAAAGTCCAAGGGTATAGTGATGGATGTCAAGTTCCATCCTTTCAAGCCTCAAATTTTCGTCTGTTCTCAACGTTACATCAAGATTTACGACTTGTCTCAACAAGTATTGATAAAGAAGCTATTACCAGGTGCCAGATGGTTAAGTAAGATCGACATTCATCCACGTGGTGACCACTTGGTTGCCTCTTCCTTTGACAAGAGAGTCTTATGGCATGATTTGGATCTCTCCAGCACTCCTTACAAGACTTTAAGATACCATTCCAAAGCTGTCAGATCCGTTAAATTCCATAAAGGTCTCCCATTGTTCGCCTCTGTTTCCGATGATGGCTCTACTCATATCTTCCATCAAACAGTGTACGACGATTTGATGACTAACCCATTGTTGGTTCCATTGAAGAAATTGACCGGCCATAAGGTTATCAACTCTCTTGGTGTCTTGGATTTATGCTGGCATCCAAAGGAAGCTTGGGTTATCACCGCTGGTGCTGATGGTGTTGCCAAGTTATGGACCACTTAGTTGATCCCATTCATATCACACCTATAATCAAATTCACTTGTCATAGTTCATCAACTGTATAATATTTATAAACATCAACAAGAAAGGGAAATGTCATTTCATTGCATATAAACTAACAAAAAGAGCTACTTTGAGCACGTGATCATAACATTCTTCCGGAACTCAGCGGCCCTCGGAACTTTTTTACGCTGATCACTAGATGCAGCCTGCAGCACTAGCTACAGCTAGCTACATATGCTTATCTTTTGTGTCTATGAAATTATGCATCACCCTGCAGATAGATATTTTAACTGGGGTTAGACAAACTCGAATAAGATAAGGTTTCCATTAAAACGTCAAACTCGTACAAAAGACTTCAACGAGGTCGCCACGGGACGGAATCTCAAAATCTTCAATAATGGAAGGTATCTAGAAAACTGTAGCTAGAATAGTTATTGTACTGGAATTCTAAAACTTGAGCTAACTAGCGAGCTATGATGGAATTTTGATCTAGAGAATATTATAGGTTCATGTCCATGCACGCCAAAACCGTTATAAAATCTTCAAATTAAATAGCTGCTATATTTCTCTTTCATAATTCTATTCAAAGCTGCTCACACACGGCTAGATTAAATCTAGACTTGAATCTTGAATGGCTTTATCTTTCCTCTTCAAGGCCCTTCAATGTCTAAGTGGCATTGATTTGATTTTGGTGTGGTACCTTTAGCTGGAAAGTGTGATGCTTCTGGGATCTTTCCTAAAAATCATCTTATACATTAATCGTCAGTACTTGTCACTTGACTAGTTATAGTAGGGTGTAAGTTGTAAGTTGTAGCATATCAAAAAAGGGTCGAGCGACAACTGTACCTAGCTACTGCTTTTTTCATAGTATGTAAGCCTTAATCAGGTATATACGCCTCACCAAATTGCACCGCCACGCAATATATTTTCTTATCTCCAGATATAATAATATGTCAAACCCGCATATTCCCGTATTATTCGCGGCCAGTTGGATTGAGTGAGCTTCCAAACGTTCTAACTTTCACGTTATTCATGGTATGATAAAGTTATACAGTGCTTGATATTGCTGTTAATGTTCTATGGATCAGTTGAATTGATACGGTGAAGAAATTGAATGATATACTCTGAGTTATTTAGTTCAATTAGGGTTAATTCAACAACTTATAAGTTGGAGTACGCGGTTTCAACTTTCAGCCTGGATCTTGATTATGAAAGATCGACCGATAAAAAACGTCTTCAAATTAATTGACGTTATCAAAAATGATAACGCACCTAGCTAGCAGGCCGTGTAATATTATAACATGAGCCATGCAGCTTTACTAGTTGCGATCCTAAACTCCACATTGCTTGAGATTCTCCCTATATAAAGCAAACGATATCCCCACTCCACATGACTCAAACCCAACCAAACACTTCAACTATTAACAATCCAACATACTCACAGGCACTGACTGCAAGCCATGTCCACAACAGACATCAAACCACATCTCAGTGCGTCAGTGAACGACATTGATTCTGAAAAAGAAGGAGAATTCATCATCGAATCCGGTTTACAACATGGTTTCAAATCCCGTCACATTCAATTGATCGCCCTTGGTGGGACAATCGGTACAGGTTTATTCATCGGTTCAGGTGGGACTTTGAGTAAATGTGG
>JAKTWX010000427.1:0-15275 GCA_030582275.1 Waltiozyma pijperi | reverse complement strand
CCGAGTTGATTCATTTCAATTTATGTGCCAAATTTCATATCGCCACTGCCCGCAAGACGTTGACAGATCTCCGATGAGCTTGGCTGAATTCGGAGATTTTCGCGCACCTGATTTTATCAGACGCCGCATAAATTTTTTCCAACTGTCAAAATGTAAAGAAGCGGTACAAATTGAATGAACTTAGATCAAAGACAAAGATGCGATGAGACCCAGTTCTTTCCAATTTCTAAGAAATACACACGTCACAATGGCCAAGAAGAACTTTAGAGGTAGAGCCGGCAAGAGAGGTAACAGGGACGAAAACAAAGACGGCTGGACTGAGATCACCAGAGAAAACGCCAAATGGGAATCTTACTACAGATCTCAAAACATCATCCCAGATGAAGCTGAATTCCAAGATTTCAAGAAGCACTGTCAAGAGACTTTGCCTTTGACTTTCCGTATCACCGGTTCCAAAGACCACGCTGAGGAGATCAAGCAGATCTTCAAGGAGCGTCACTTGAACCATCTACAAGGCTTGACTTTCTTGGGCGAACCTGTCAAACAGCCAAAGCCAATTGCCTTCTACCCAAACGAACTTGCCTGGCAAATCGATGTCTCCAAGTCTGTCATGAGAAAGGACGAGAACTTCGCTAAGACCCAAAGATTCCTCGTCATTGAAACCGAAGCCGGTAACATCTCCAGACAAGAAGCCGTGTCCATGATCCCACCTTTATTATTGGACGTCAAGCCAGAACACAAAGTCTTGGATATGTGTGCTGCTCCAGGTTCCAAGACTGCTCAATTGATCGAGTCCTTGCACTCCGAGCCAAACCCAACTGGGTTCGTTGTGGCCAACGACTCCGACTACAAGAGAGCCCACATGTTGGTGCATCAGATCAAGAGATTGAACTCTCCAAACATGATTGTGGTCAACCACGATGCCCAGTTCTTCCCTAAGGTTAAGTTACACGACGAGTTTGTCAAGTTTGACAGAATCCTATGTGATGTCCCATGTTCCGGTGACGGTACCATCAGAAAGAACGCCCAGATCTGGAATAAGTGGTCTCTTGGTGACGGTTTGGGGTTAAACCCATTGCAATTCAAGATCTTGCAAAGAGGTATTGACTTATTAGAAGACGGTGGTAGACTTGTGTACTCCACTTGTTCCATGAACCCAATGGAGAACGAATCTGTCATTGCCCACGCTTTGAGAAAGAACAAGAACATGAAGATCGTCAAGGTCCAATTACCAGGCTTGGTCTCCTCTCCAGGTTTAACCACTTGGACTGTGGTCGGTAAGGATGGTGAAACCAAAGCTAAGGGCACTGAAGGTTTCGCTGACGAGCTATATCCTCCAACCGAAGAAGAAAACAAGGAGTTCGGCTTGGAAAACTGTATCAGAGTTTACCCACATCAACAGAACACTGGTGGTTTCTTCATCACTTTGTTAGAAAAGGCTCCTAAGGAAAAGACCGAAGAACCAGCTAAGAAGAAGTTCAAGCCAACCACCCCTGCTCCAGAAAAGAAGGAGAAATTGGCCTCTGCCACTAAGGACAACGTTGAGCCATTCAACTTCCTCCCATCCACTCACCCAGATTTGGAGAAATGTTGGAACTTCTATGGTTTCGATAAATCCGATACTCAAATCACCGAAGCTTGTTTTGTCAGAAACGCCACTGGTGACCCATCTCGTATCATCTACTTATCCACCCCAATCGTGCGTGATTTCCTCTCGGCCAATGAAGAAAAATTGAAGATTGTCCACTCCGGTATCAGATTCTTCGTCACTCAACGTACCGATTTGGATTGTCCATGGAGAATCCAAGCTGAAGCTCTTGATATTGTTCGTCACATCCTCACCGATTCCAACCCACGTGTCTTGAACATCGGCTTGCCATTATTCGAAACCTTCTTAAAGGAAGCCTTCCCAAAATACCACGAATTGGAGGAAAGATACCCAGATTTCATCGCTAAGGCCAAGGCTCTACCACACGGTTGTGGGTTTATTAAGATTGCCAGAGAAGGTCATGAAGATTTGATGTACCCTATTTGGATCGGTACTTCTTGTATCAACTTGATGCTTGCTAAGAAGGAAACGTTCGAGGCTCTTTACAGAGTTTTCAACATCGAAACTAACGGCTCTGACGCTTACAAGCAAACTCCAAACGGTCCAGGTAAGAAGATCCAAGGTACCAACGAAGAAGTTGCTGAAGCCACTAGTGAAGAAACTCCTGCTGTTGTTGCCTCTGAAGATGCTACTCCTGTTCCAGAAGAAGCTGCTGCTGCTGCTCCAGCTCCAACTGAAGCTTAAACTTAAGATTAACTGTTGTTAAAACCATTTGTATATTATATAAAAAATCCTGTCATTTCTTGTGAAAAGTTCAATTGTAATTGATCATCGAACACGTATACTAGCTTCAAGTTTACAGCCCTCATGCCAAGTCACGTGCCAGGGAGTCTCATGTGCAATTAATTCTACGTGTGCAGAAAGCCAAACTCTCTATCAAATATTATAGTTATCCATTAATAATACACCTCAGCTCTTTGAATGAATTGATTATTTCCCAGTGATAGCTTTACCAGCATTAGCCATGGCTTCTAATTGCAAGATTATGTTAGTATAAAAGACTCAATAGTGAATGAGACATCTCAGTGTAACTTACCTCTTCTTGAAGCATCTTGTAATAAATTCGTATCAACATCGCCCTTACTCAAGTGGACATATCTCACTGTGGACCCTCTAAGAAATATACTCTTGACGGAGGAAAGATGTGGGAATTTATCTTCGTTCTTACACTTGACGTTATCTAATTTTAAATTGAAGTATTGATCAGCGGTTTTCAATGTCCCAGTGATTTCAACACCGTTTTTCAATTCAACGGTGATTTCACGGTCCACTAGGGTTTTGAAGAATGAGAGGAAAAGCATCTTTGGTCTGATGGGTCTTTTGTTGTGTTCGAAAAGAGGATAAAGTCGTATACGTTACAGGCTTTATTAATAGCTTGTTTTGACTATTATTGTTCGCCCCTCGCGCCGGCGGGCGCTTCCGCCAATTTGCAAAGAAATCATCAAAGTTTCAAGGAATTTCGCGCGCGATCAGTGAATTATTAGCTAAACAGCTGCTACGTAGGCCTATGAGATGAACTTCAGTAACAGATCACACTATAGTTTCTGAATAGATCTATACCAAACTCAGGAATCAGACTCATCTACAGCCTATAACGCTCACCCACACCCTCACCCATATTCACACTATCCCTCCTCTCACAATGTCACAGAACGCCAACCAAGAATTACAGCTCAAGTACAACAACTACAAAGAAACTTTAACAGAACTTGAAGAGAAATTAATGGAACTTCGTAAAGATGAAGAAGAACATAAAATCGTCGTTGCCACTTTGGAAAAGACCCCAGCGGAGAGAAGATGTTTCAGAATGGTTGGTGGTGCTTTAGTCGAACATACCGCTGGTGAACAATTGCCTTTGTTGCAGAATAAACTCAAGAATATCACAAGTATGTGTGAAACTATAACGACAGAATTGAAGAAGTTAAGAGAAGAATTTGAGAATTGGAAGAAAGAAAAGAAGATTCAAATTGTTAGAGAATGAATATCGATATTGATTCTCGTGTATAATCAAAAGCTACGTCGTTATGGTGTCAGATATAATAATAATAATAATGATCTTAAAATTACGTTCAATTTGTAGCGGTTCTAGTACAATTACATAAAACAAAGCAACGTATATATTATTACAAGTCTAATCCTCCTCAGGATCACCAACAATAAAGTCCGGCTCATTGGTCTCTGTGAAAGGATTCGAAGGTCTAAATGGGTTGACAACCACAGAGCCTTGTGGGATCTCCCAATTTACTTTGGCGGCTTCACCGTTTAACAACCACCATTTAGTACGGTCGTTACTCGGTGGAGGCAAATTGTTATCTGGCTCATTCTCAGTGTAGTTGATATTGTAAGGTGAAAGGTCATTTGTTGTGAATGCAGAACCGTTCTGTGAGTCTGGGTCTTGATCCAATGGGTCTAAGAACCCCAATTTCAGCTTCTCAATCTCTCTTTTCCTTTCTTCGTATAGCTCTTTCAACACTTCGTTTCTCTTCTCTTCTTGAATGATAGTGACACCGACTTTGAAGACTGCATAGACGGGCTTGTGGTCTGATAGTTTGATCTCTGGGGCCGATTGGTAGGAAAGTTGCTTGATACGGTTCCCTCTGTGTGCAACAACAATACGATCGGTCCAAGCTGGGATACGTTGCTTCTCTGAAGAGTCATAGTTATCTGTTCCCTTGTCGAATTTGTAAGTTGGCGCAAAGTTGATATCAAGCTCTTGGAAGAATTGGAATGTTCTGTTCTGATTCATACCTTTGATCAACTGGTCGTGGTCAAGTAACCTACTGTAGTCACCCAATTCAATCAGAGATCTCACTGTGTCATTGTCCAGATCGATTCTGAAATTGAAATCACCCATCCAGAAACTGGCGTCATGGTTTAAGATCTTTCTGTTGCCCTTGAACACTAAGCTCTTGTATAGAGTCTTGTAATCGTTTTGACGCTGTTCGTTGTTCTCAAGACCAGCAGCTAAGTGAGACACAATGAAGCAGAATTTGGTCTTGGCGTACGAAAGAGAAATACCAACACCACCTTTGTTGGCAGCCATACCACCAAGCCCTGTCTTCTTCATGATACATTCGATGTGCTTGATTCTAGGTAGGCCTTCCTTCTTCACGAAGATCATGGAGAGAATACCACCAAGTTGGATGGACCAGAGTAGCTGAAATTGGTCCTTGGCGTTTGGATATCTTGAGTTCAAAGTCCTCTTGATGGCCGACTCCCAAGCGACTTTCTTGGAGTCATCAATCGCCAGCATGTGAGACGTTGACAATTCGATGATTTCCTCTAGCCCAATAACAATCAAATCGTAATCATTGTTCACTGTTTCATTGTCAGTTTCCGAGTGATGTGTGGTGGGATAAATCCAAGGGCTCAAATCTTGTTCTGGCAGTGTTGCAGCAGCGTTGAAGGTCCCTGTGAATATCTTGATTTCCTTCTCGCATGAGAATTCAGGCAGTCTGGAGGCCAATTGTGACGAGATGTACTCGTTGATCGGATCGTACAATCTGACAATGATGTTGGTGATGCTGTCTGTGATTCTCTTGTAGCTCTTCCTTAGCGAGTGGTCAGCGATCAACTCCAAGACTCGATTGTTGTCGTGCCATAGTAAATGGTGCTTCTCCTGCAAATCGCCTGAGAGGTACTTTCCTGTGAGCTCAAACATTGAAATATGAAGCACTTCTTGGGATACGATCCTTTGCAGAGAGCCAGGCTTGGACATGGAGTTCAAGGAGTTGAATCTGAAGACCCCTAGCTGCTTACCGATGAAGACCTTCACCTTGTTGTCATAGCAGAAGGCGCCGATTTCCATGAGATATCCCTTGACCAGGTTCAATGCTCTCTGTGGGTTGTTCTTCAACTGGTCTCCTGATGAATCGATCTGGGCAAACGGAATTCCCTTCTTGGCTAGTAGTGTGGTGAATCTCGAGTTCAACTCTTCTGCTTCCTTCTTGTTTCTCATAGCGTTGAGAACGACGACGTTGCTATGTCTTTCAATCATCAGATCAAAGTGCCTGTCAAAGGCGTTCTTGTTCATTTCGTAACTCTGCGATAAATGGACCTTCTTCGTCGCCAACAAGGAAGAATCAACTTCGTAGAACAATGGAATGTTGCCTCTCACTTGGTTGTAAGCAAAATAAACAGACTTGTTGTATAGAACAAGCTCTGACTCAATGTAGTTGGAGACATGGCCCTGCTCATCAACACCGTTGTTCCCGAATGGCCCACTGGACTTGGCACACGATATCCTGGAGATTATAGTCATCAAAGTGTCTTCGCCTGCTAGTTCTGTATTGCAGGTCTTGACGAACCCTCTTATGAGAAAGGTAAGGAACTCGGTTCTGTCAATGGAATCTCTTTCGTTATCCATCAATCTCTCACGGAACTTTGTCAATTCCTTCATCATGAACCCGTTCCACAGGAACCTCTTGTCAAAATTGGTGAACATGTGGTCGTAGTCTCTTGTCAGAAGCGATCTATCCTGCGTTTGACAGGTGAGGTCAAAGTCACGGGAGTAGTAAAACCCATTCATGAACATCTTTCTAATCTTGGTACATGGATGTTCCAAATTGTATCTATCCGTGGCTGACTCAGACTTGTTCCTCTGCACTGTGATGAAGTCATAAGCGTTTGTGTTCAAGCAGTAAAACTCAACATTTCTAATTTTGTAAACATCTTCTTGTGGTCTTGGTGAACCAATCTTCACATGGTCAGTGATAGCACAGAAGAAAACTGACCCTTTCACTTCAAGGAACCCTAATAACCCAAAGAACTTGAGATTTGTGATTTCTTTGTATTTGGAGGTGTCTGTTTGGGAAATATGGGAGAATTTGATAAGACAGTGGTTGTTCTTCTCAACGTAACGAAGTGTAAGGCAATGGTCGTTGGATATGAGAATAAACGATCTGGGGTATGCTAAGAAGAATATCCTCATGATGGATGGAGAGAGTCGGCCAGCGTTGAGTCTGTGATGAGCAATTGAAGGTTGAAAAAGGTCAATTGGTTTGATAGATTTGTGGTTTGGATCAGTCTGTAAAGATGTATTGATAATGTGGGCGGCTAATCATGTCTTTTGATCTAATTATATTTCCCTGGACATTGGAGGCGGGGTCTATGGTGGGCCGCAATCGCGACCGCGACTCTATGTGGTAGTACGGCCTGACCGCAGAACAGAGAGATGTCTGCTTTTCTTCTCATTTTCCTCTCTCTTTTTCGCTGATCTTTATCTCTTTCTATCTCCCTCTTCTTCTCAGTCAAGACATATACCAACATGGTTGGATTTATGGTTCGCACAGAAGTCGAGGCCAGGAGATGAAGCGAATACCCTGGTCCCTAAACCCACCGTATCACTCACGTGACATCCTTCTATCACAATTTTGAAATTTCCGGACATGTAGGATTATGCATGTGCGCTTTTTCTTGAACGCAGACCTTGCATGAACTCGATCTCTTTGGAGGAACTGATTGACCTCAGCCAATATTAAGACATGCCAGACGTATGAACTCCAAGAAGCTTGACAACTTCTTTATTCAGGTTGAATCTGAATTCATGCAGCTTCTCTCTCAGAAGAGGTTTGAGTACTCGTTCAGGGAATGAAAAGTTGATGGAATGCTAAGATTTAAGAATTACGGAATGAATGATCGCCAATGAGTTGTTCAAAGATGCTATCAAAGTGGGGGAGGACACTTAGGCTTGGTCCTTTGACTTATAACCACTTGTTTTTCCATAAAGTGGCACTTTGACAGATCAGGGTTGAGTGGTCAATTTTCTGTTGAAAAGTCCTTCGAAAGCCACAATTTGTTTTAGATATTATTGGGAAGTGACAATGCTGTTCAAGGTTACGAAGTCTTCTACACTTAGTCTGATATGTCTTCTGATATAATGTGGTTCACGTCATTATATTAGATATATGCATTAAAGGTTAAGGTTTTTGGTATCAGTTTCTATGGTGGGTGATTTTGAGCCTCTGTTTTTGTCTAATCGATTTAGTGTGTAAATTGAATTTTAATAACAACGTTTAGGTTTAAAGAAACAGTCATGAGTGCAAAACAAATTGAGTCCTGAACAACTTTTACGACGCACAAAAAGGCACTAAGAGTTACGTATGTTACAACTTACGGGGCCTTGGAATTTGAGGTCCAACTTCCAAGTATAAGCTGTAGCCTGTAAGTTGGCCGGGGTTATCTATCTGATACTTCTATGAGGTTGTAATATCGTTCTATATATCTTAGACTTATTACTTACCCAGTGATTTATTACAAAACAGAACTCCACAGAGTACAAATTCTAACTAAATAATGATAACTGGCGAAATCTATTCCTGTATCCGCGGTCTGTCAGCTTGTCCATATTTCAAAATTTGAAGAAAGTTCAAAGTTCAAACTAAGGCGTCGTTCATCTTGAAGTATCCCATGTCCAAGGTTCTAGAGCTCTAGATTTCTATCATGAAATACTCAGGGTTGAACTAATCCTAGCCCAACTAGTTTGAACTTCTCTCACTTGAACCATCACAAATTCAGATCTATCAGTTTACTCCAAACTAACTGTCCAAATTCACAATGTACACATGAACCATAGGCTTCACTTCACTTGATGCTCCCACCATTCAAAATCCACAGAGATCAGTTTCAACTTCCATGCTATCAAACTTCAAAACAAGATCTGAACGGCGTGTGCCGTGTGCAGATAACGGTTCCATAGAACATTCGGTCCTAGTTCTGATCTAAATCTGTTAGTACGTTTTCCCCAAGCCCTATGCCCAATAACAAATCAGCCTGGAATCTGGAATATCAACTAACGAGATAGGGTCCAGGACTCCTAGTGGAGTTTGTTTATATAAAAGTCTGAACTGTTTCCCACAAATCACAACAATACAATGAATCTGATCTTCAACTTCCTTCTTTAAGCCAATCAATCACCTCCCGCACCTATGAGATTCTTTGACTCTTTAAGGATACTTCTCCTATATTTCTTAGTCGCCAGCACAGGCTTGGTTGTTGCTGATGAAAGCACTTCATCTTCATCTTCATCTTCAGCCCCTGTCAATTCTCCATCTGTTGTTCCTGTTGCTATCACCACACCAAACATGGTTGAATTCCTAGTTGATGTTGACGGCGCCTATTTTGGCGACTGGTACAAGATCAGTTACATTATCGTTCCTCACCAATCCCAAGCTAGATCTGCAGACTACGAGGTCAGCAATGACGGTGTTGCTTTGGATCCTTCAGCTGTGTATGCCAATATCTTGAGATGGAGCACTGACTCTGTTATGTTGACTTACACCGTCAGTGACGTCAAGGAACAACAATTGCAATTCACCGTTGGGATTCCTTCCGATGGTACTTACACTGGTGGTGGTGAGATTATCGTCTCTGTCAATTTACAAGTTGTCGTTCCTGTTGCCGCTGACATTTACACGACCTCCAGTGTTGCCTTACTAGGTACTGCCACTGTTAACTATCAGCCAACTGTCACATATTCTACTGAAGACGTTGAGTCTGCCATTACTTCATCTTCATCTTCCGTTCCTGTGGTTACCAGCTCTTCTGAGGATAGCTTGCCAACTGTCACATCTTCAGCTTTCTCAAGCTCTGAATCCTCTGCTATTGAACTCTCTAGCAGCTCTTCTGTGGTTTCTTCTGTTGCCTCTTCTTCCTCAGCTTCATCTTCTGCAGCTCTAGCCACTGCCTCCTTGGCTCCATTGTCAATCATAGGTTCCTCTTCAAGCTCCACTGTTGCTCACTTTGTCGTCACCATGGACCACACACCTTTCACCCGCTGGGCTATTCTTCAATACTTGATCTCTCCTCAATCTTCTCTATTGAAGACTCCTTCAAACTTCCAAATGTACCTAGACGACGTCCTACAGTCCTCGTACGGTGACTATGTCGGTTGGAGTAATGTCGCCTTGATCACATACAATATCAATCCGGTGAACAACGAGAAGTTGGCCTTTGACATTCAAGTCCCAGCCACATACACCAGCAGCGTGGTCACTGTCGCTGTCACAGTTGCCTTGACTTTGCCAAAGACTGATGCTATGGCTGCAAACCCAACTACTTCTTTCGCTGTCACTGGTGTTGCTACTTTGGCTCCTTCTGATGAGGAGACTACTATTTTCACACTTACGCCATCTTCAATTTCAGTTCCAGTCACTGTTAGTTCTCAAGAAGTCACCAGCTCTTCAGTTTCTGATGTTGAATCTAGCTCTTCTGTCATTCCAACTGAGGCCAGTTCTTCTGCCTCTCAAGTCGAATCTAGTTATTCCACTTCTGATATTCAATCCACCAGTTCCATCTCTGAAGTCCATACCACTTCTAGTTCCGCTAGTTCTGAAGCTCAAGCTTCTTCCTCTTCAAGTTCTGTTCCAGCTCCAACTTTCTCTGGCAAATTGACATCTGAAAACTCCGCAGTCTTCACCGTCTCCATCCCAGCTGTCTTGGGACCATGGGATTATCTCATTTTGAACGCCACCACTTCGATCTGGTCTCATTTGGTTGTGTCTGATGCTCAATTCTTCTACGACGGTACCAAAATCGCAGCTTTGGACTTCCAATATGATACCTGGGGGAGATGGGTTTGGACTGAGTTCAACTCCATGCCTACCATTGCTGATGTTATGACCTTCACTGTTAGTAATGTTCAAGAACCAAGTGATTTGTTAGAAGCCTTCGTCAATATTCAAATCAGATATCCGGGTCCAAACGGTTATGTCTATCCTACGTGGGATTTGACTGCTTCTGTCGATGTTCCTGCCATCACTGCTTCTTCTTCTGTGGTTGTTCCTACATCCTCGTCCATCGCTCCTGTTCCAACAACTACTTCTGCTATCACAGGTTCGGCTGAGCCAGCGTTCGCAGGTTATATGATCTCAGACACCGTTGCTCATTTCATTGCCAAATTGCCAGCTTCTTCCCCAGCTTACCAATACGTGAATTACAACTTCTACACTGTCAACTCTTTGTTTTCTTTGTCTTCTCCAGCTGTGTATCTTGACTTTGAATTGGCCAATTCCTCGGACTACTACGTGCTTCATAACCAACCAGCCTACACCTACGTCAAGTTAACAGGCCAACCGGTCGATCATGAATCTGTTGAGTTCAACATGACTTTAGGAGCTGCTTACACTGGACCAGTCATTGCTGAGGCTGCCATCGGTGTCGTTTACGACGAAACTGTCACTTCCTCTTACACCATCTATGCCACCGCTGGTACTGTCACCTCTACGCGTACTGTGACTAGTACTCAGACCCCATTGATCACTGGTGGTATGGTTTCTCCAACTTCAGCCTCTTTCGCTGTCATTGTTGACTCTTCGTTGGGTCCTTGGGAAGATTTAAGCTATGATTTCTCCGTTATGAACCAAGGTACAAATTTCAGCTCTCCTGCTTTGTACGCTGATAGTTCCTTGGTCACTACGTCTGATCTCACCATTGTGAACAGACAACAGGAATTGATTGTTCTTTACGACCCAACGCCTGAGACTAACGAATACTTGACTTTCGACGTCGTTGCCGCGGATGAAGAAGACTTCGTTGGTGTGTTTGGTGTCTCTGGTAGAGTCATCATCTACAGATGGAATCCTGACACCCAGTACGACTACCAAACTTTGGTTTACTCCTTGAGTGCTAGTGTCGGTGAAGTGACTGCCACTGTTACTTCTTTGACCACTTTGGCTTCAGCTACTTCTACTTCCGATGTCCAACCAACTACAACAGCATACACGTCCTCCACCAAGCCATTCCAACCAAGTGCCGAAGACGAAACTACTGTGTACACCACTTTTTCTTCTAAGCCAGCTACCACTTCTGCTCAGTCAACAACAACAACACCAACAGAAATCACAACCTCCTACATCACTCTTTCTCAGAAGACGACTCCAACCGAAGCCGATGTTACTACTGTCCCAACCTCTTTTGACTGGGTTACTGTTACCATTTCATCTTCCACTACAAAGAGCTTCGTGGCGGAACCAACCACTGATGGCTCAGTTCCAGCCTCTTCCTCTTCCTCCTCTTCTCTATCCAGCACAACTTCAGCCGGTCCAATCTCCTTTGGAACTGTCTCAGACTCTCCATCCTCTCCACTCAAGGCAAACACAGCTCAATTCAAGATGACTATCCCTTCATACTTAGGTCCATGGAACTACATCTACATCCACTTGACCTCCAATGATGTTTCTTTCGATTTGTCTTCTCCTGAGGCCCTAGCTGATTCTTCATCTACTGGTATTTCATTCACTCCTTCTGTCAGTGGTGGTTATGAGACTACTTTGACTGTGAACGTTGAAAGTGGATTGACCATTAGTTTCGATTTGGGTTCAAGTGCTGGTTATAGAGGTCTCTTCATTGGTGTTGCTAATATCCGTGTCAATAGACCAAAGAAAACTGTCACTGTTGGTAAGAGAGATGACGATGGGTCCGAAGATTTGAACTACACAGTCAGTGCCAGTTTCGTTGTCACTGAATCCGGCTCTTCTTCTTCGTCTGCTTCGTCTATGTTGTCTTCAAGCTCTGCTGTTTCAACTTCTTCAACCGTGGTTGCTTCTGATTTGTCCAGCTCTTCTGTTTCTGCTAGTACTACTGCTACCGCTTCTGTCACTGCTTCTTCTGTCTCTGTCTCTTCAGTTGAATCTGGCTCTGCTTCTAGCTCTGTCTCTGGCTCTGCTTCTTCCGTCTCTGTTGGCTCTGGTGTCATCTCTTCAGTTCCTTCTCGATCAATCTCTGTCGTCACCGTCACTGCTGAGTCCTCCACTTTAGTCACCATCACTTCTTGTTCTGGCGTTACGAACTGTAAGTTGTCCACTGCTTTAACCGGTGTCACTGTCATCACAGCCACTATCAACAGTGTTGAAACCGTATACACTACTTACTGTCCATTAACCACCACTTCTGCCGTCACTGTCTCTGTCACAGGTACCACTGAAGCTATTACTGGTCCATTGGCAACCAATACCGGTGTTTCTACATTAACGCAGCCAGAGGTTCACACCACTGTTGTTACAATTACATCTTGTCACAATGGTGAATGTCATGCCACTGGTGCCACTACTGGTTACTTCATCGCTGCAACTGTCACTAAGCTAAACACTCAAGGTTCTAGTGTTGTTTCAACTGTTACTGGTTACGCTCCATTGACATCTTCTCCATCTGGTTCTGCTGCTGGCACTGTCACTGCTACTACTGCTGATACTTCCACTGCTACTGGTACAGTTGATTCTACTGCAACTACTGTCACAGATGCTGGTGCTACTGGTGCTGGTGCCACTTTAACTCAAAGTACTATTGCATTGACCTCAACTAGTGCAGTTTCCACAGTTTCCGCTTATGAAGGTGCCGCTAATGGTCAAATCCATGAAGGTTTGTTCTATTTGATTGCATCTGCTTTATTCGCTGGTTTGGTTATTGTTTAAGAAAAGTTTGCTTTGTTTGTTTTGGCTGCTTTCTCGTCACCTTTAAATATGTTGTTTGAATATTAATATAAGTTTAAGATACCCTTTAGTTTAGCTAGTCGATAAGGCTATCATTTACATACCCTAGCTAGTTAAAGCTGAAAATTCCATGGAAAATGTCTTGATGATCGTAAGATTCGGCTACTACAATAAGCTTTTGGTATGGGAACGTCGGAGCAAGAATTTGATCAAAACGTGGGGCAGCTGGTTTCCTTTGATCCTTACAAAAAGTTCAAGTAACAAATATAGATAGATATACTCAAGAGTCAATATTAATTATTCTGCTCGATTTTCAAAGTCAGAGGTATATTGTTAACTCACAACTTCCAGAAAACACAAATAACCTCCCGAATTAGCCATGAAGCAAACGTTCTTTATCACAGGCACAACGAAAGGAGTGCCACTTGCCTTAGTGAAGATTCTCTTATCGCAAGGACATAGAGTCATAGCCACAGTTCATCATCGTCAGCCAGAAATCCAAGCTGAGCTTTCGATCACCAACTATCCAAATCTAACTTTGCTTCACCTTGACTTCACGGACAACACTACCTTCTTGAAGCTTGAGGAAGATCTACAAAGATTGGGAAACATAGTGATCGATGTGTTCATCTCTCACGCTACGTTGAACAAACCTATTGAATCTGAACCTTTATTAGAAACAGCGTACACCACATATGTCAAGTACTTCCAAGTGAACACTTTGGGGCCCTTGGAGTTGTTAAAGGTGATCAAGCCTTACATGGTTCGTTCTCAATTCAAGAAGATCATCCTTACTTCCTCCGCTTTGAACGATAAGAACTCCAAGGGTCAAGTTAGGGGCAATCCTTACACCATAGCTAAGGCTGGGTTGAGTCTTATTGCGTTTCAGTTGTCTGAAGAGTTGAAACAGGAGGGCTTCATTGTTATTAGCTATTATCCTGGGTTGCATAAGGGTTGTGATGGGACAGACGATACTGCTATGGAGGTTGAGGAGGCTGCTGGTGCTGAATTGGAGTTGGTTGATGGTTTGACTTTGGAACAGAGTGGATTGTATCTTGATCATCGTGGTAAAAGTTTGAATCGTTGAAGCGTGTGTGAGGTTGTTTGTTTTTGAAAGTTTTGTAAATGTGTATCAATCTTCTTCGGATGGTTCTTCTTCTGCATCGTAGAAATCATCGATGTTATCTGAGGATTCTTCAGAGCTTGAGCTGTCTTGATCAATGTCTGATTCGTCTATAAGTTCTTCGTGGTCTGTAGAGATATTGAGCGTACTAGTATCTTCTTCTTCTGCTTCTTGATCTCTGCTGTTTTCAGATTCAGAGATGTCAGACTGGCTCTGCTCATCATCGGTTTGGTTCCCTGAGTGTTTGATGCTCTTCTTTGTTCTTCTAGTGTGCGGCTTCTTGTGGACCTTCGACTGACTCTTTGCCGCAAGTTTGGTCTTTCCTGAGGCATTCTTTCTCGTGTCTATGATCTTCTGTTCGTACTCGTCAACAGCATGCTGGAAGTATCCATCCTTTGCCACAAACTCCTCAACCATTTGTTCGACTATCATACCCAGAGCTAGTAAGGCAGACTCATCCATCTGACGTTCGAAGGGGTTAACGGTGAGTCCTTCACGCACGAAGTTCCTAGAATAGTAATAATGAAGAGCTTCGAGAAGATCGGAGTCTGGTAAGTCCTCGAGGCCCTTTTCGTTTCTTTCCTTGACTGGGATCAGCTTCGGAGCATTCTTCATTTGAAGTAGCACTTCATCAGGAGATGGGACACTCTTATCAAATCTATTGAAAGGTATTCTGGCATAGTCGTCTGAGGTACGTTTGGGCTGTACACTTTCTTCTTGGTTTATTGCGGAGAAAATCGTTCTTTTATAGTACGACTTTAAATTCATGACTCGTGGTCCGTGGAGCTGGTGATTGATTGCTTATTGTAGTCGTGAGTCTTGATCTTGATAGAAGAAAGATGGAGAAAGTTGAATCTGAAAAAAAAAATAAAAAACAAGCTGCAGAGTTTGGTCTTCCCGAGCCCCGAAGTACTAGTTAGTACACCACCGATCTGATTTCTGTTACTGTAGTGAAAAAACCTAAAGAAAAGGACTGTGATTCAGTAGAACATACACCAAGAAAGAAGTTTCCAACTTGAGAATAGAAAAAAAAATGGTTTCACTAACTGATCTCTGATAACATTATTACCAAGGAGATGCTATCCAAGTCGCCTTCTGACGGTACATGGCCCAGTGC
>JAKTWX010000426.1:0-15300 GCA_030582275.1 Waltiozyma pijperi | reverse complement strand
CATGCTGGATGTCATTTGGTATGATGAGGATGAGCAGTAGTGAGATATATATTATAATTATGATCTGTGCAAATTAGTCTCGCAATTAACAATTTTTGGCGAAACAAACGCAGAAACACACCTGCAAAATTGCGCAAAGTTCTATGTAATTTGTGAAAACCGCGTAGAATCAATCGCGCCAAATTTCTAAAAAAAGCAAGCAGGCGCGATGATTGTGAAATGTGAAAGTGCCAAATGTCAACTGTTAAATATTATCAACCATCAAAGGTGCTAAGTACAAGTAGACTGTGTACTGGCTTGGAATTATGAGACAAAGTTCATCCTCGTGTTCAGAAACAGGATCTCTTATATGAAACCCTCCCCATCGCAAAATTATCAATCACTCCATTCATCTTAGCTACCACATAGACACATAAATATATCAAGATCTCAATTTCAGCCGCCAGCCGCCCACCTATCAAATGACAACAACACAACAACAACAACACCACCAACAACAGAGATCAGCCGAACAAGGTTAATGCAGATCATCAATGATGAGCTGTCCAAACTGTCACATCCAGAGGCTGAAGTGGCCCCAGACAACCAAGGTCTTCGACTCATTGGGCTTCGTATCCAAACGATTCCTCCAGAGTCCATTGAACTGATCAAAGAGTACGCTGAAAGATTATCCTTACAACAGAATGATCTATCAACATTACCCGTTTACTTCAACAGGCTACGCAACTTGAGATACTTGGACATCCATGACAACAAGTTCACTGTGTTTCCTGAGATCTTGACCAACATGGAAAGCTTGGAGATCCTGGATATCAGTTTCAATGGATTAGCCGCCCTACCTAAAGAATTGGGGAATCTAAGAAAAACTTTAAAGATTCTCAGCATCAAGCGGAATCGCTTTGAAAGGATCCCCTTGCAGTTGCTACAACTGAGAGACTTGAAGCTCATAGAGCTGGAGAACAATCCATTCCAAAGCCATGACGTTACGGTTTTGAATCAGATCAACGCGGGAAACAGTCAAGATTGGTTAACTGAGATCAAGAGATATCTCCGTTCGGTGCAAGAAGCTGAAGAAGAACAGATCCAGCAGCAACAGCAGTACATCCATCCGGTCCTGGAGAGATCAAGAAGTGTCTCTGAAAGTTATGTCAGCTCTAAGGCTTCAAAGAGAATGGGCATCATTGTCAACAGACCAACACCTGAAGCCTCTAGTGAAATGATCCAGGAACTAAGGTCTGCTGAAGGACAGGCTCCTGGTTCAAGACAGGACACAAGGAACCGCTCATACACTGTGATGGACTCCTCTTCACATTCGCCAATTGAATATATCCCCAAATCAGCTTTGAATCTTAACAGCAGCAATATCAACAGCACCACAAATAGCACAAATATCAACAGCGGCCATACCAGTGCTGTCATCAGCTCGTCCACTTCAACGTCTCCTAACCCAATCACCGGGCTTGACTCTATCCCTGAGCATAAATCCAACGACTATTTCAAAAGACTATCAGCTTTGCCCGAGACAAGGTTAGACTTCAAGCAGTTCAGAATCATTGATATCTCCAGGAAATTGTTGTTCTCACTCTCCGAATTCCAGTCAATGCTGAAGAAACTCAACTCTTTCTGTACTGACAAGCAGATCATAGTCGAGGTGGTTTCAAGCCTGTACAGCTCCAAAACTATGATTGACCACTTAGTTGAAGCTCTGGAGAAGAACGAAAACCTATCAGAAATCCACAATACCATTGAAGAGTTCATCAAGATTGTCATCTCCACTATCCAAATCTTCAAGAAACTCATCGACTTGATCAATGCCAATCTCGCGGTGTACACCAAGAACATCGAGCCTCAATTCCTAAGAAGTTTCTACTTATCTTTGTTCCATTCGTACAACGAAGTGTTGAACGCGTATAAGATTCTGTCTCCAGATGCAGATCCAGTGTCAGTGGCAACAGCTTCACAAGCTCAAGTGCCTCCAACACCAATCACAGCACCAAGAAGATCAATGAGCCAGTCCTTGCCTACCAATGGAAGTGTTCAAAGACTGCCAGAGTTAGCCATGTCCGCTACGATCTCAGCTCAACAGGTCAGTGAATTCAACGAGAACGACGAGAAGCTTTACGATTCATTGAACAACGTGCTTCAGTGCTCCTTGACGGTTTATTCGGAGTTGAACAATTCCATCTCCAAATCAGCCATCGCCACTGCCAGAAGCGAAGATCAACAATTCAGCCCACAATTGATCAACAAGATCAAAGAGCTGACAGGGACCTTAGTCAGTTCAATGGACCTCAACAAGAAAATCAAGCATAGACTCTCTACCGTGCAAGCTGTCAAATCGTTCACTTCCACTGCTCTTGATAAGAAGAAGTTCTACGACGACATCAACTTATTCCTGAAATCAATCATCACTATCTTGGCCTCCACAAAATCAATCATAAACGACCAACCGCTGATGCTCTCTGAAGTGAAACCTTCGCTCGCTAACTTGACAAAGGCAACAAAGGACGTCACCATTATGCTGGAAGTCTCTTCATATCGTCTGGTGAATGACAATTACACAGCTCAACAACAACAACAGCAGCAGCAGCAGCAGCAACAGCCACTTCAACAACAGCCACAATCGACAACTACAGCTTCACCACCGACGGCACTCCAACCTCCATTGTTGTCCAGTATTCCGTCTGTGATGTCGATCCCACAAATGAACACTCCGTTTATCAACATTCATCAACAGCAAGCTCAAGCTCAAGCTCAAGCTCAGGCCCAGGCTCAAGCTGCTGTACAACATCAACAAGCTCAGCAATTACTCCAACAACAGAGCGGGAACCCACTTCTAACTGGAAACTCGTATCTCAATACACCATCATTACAACAACCTAATCCTTTCGAGGCTAGTATGATGTATAATATGAACACTGGTGGTGTAAGTGGTAGTCCTCATGCTGGTGCTTCAGGTGCTGAGTGAATACTATAGCTAGCAGTTTGATATACTGGTATATAGGTCATGGGAATAAAGGGTTCTTTCTTCATTGAATAATAGTTGTGGATTCAAATCAACTGACACGTGACCTCCGGTTTAGTCAGATATTACGTAAGTGGAAATAAAAATTCAAAATTCAACAGAAACAAGCTGATCGGAGCTCCTGTCATGGGCCGCCTTTCCTCGTTTAATTATGTCAATTATCTTAGGAGGTACCCCCCAATTGTTCAACCATAACACTCAATTCCATCATTCAATCATGTCCCTTATAGGAAGAACAGCATTAATAACAGGAGGATCCAAAGGAATTGGTTTAACAATAGCCAAAGGGTTATCAAAGAAAGGAGCAAGTATAATCTTATTATCAAGATCAGCTAACCTTCTAAAGCATAACGTTGAGAATGAATTATCGATAATTGACCATACTAAGCAATCTCATTCATACATTCAATCAGATCTTTCAGATATAAGCAATTTGGAATCAACGATCAATACAAATATGAAACTCTTCAAGGACGTGAATATCTTAATCAACTCAGCTGGTATATCTCAAAATTCCTTACTTTTGAAAACTTCAACTAAATTAACCGAAGAGATAATCAATACGAACCTCACATCACCGATGATCTTATCCCGTCTACTGCTGAAACCTTTACTCGTGAACAAGCCAAGTTCAATCATAAACATATCCTCCGTGTTAGCAATGAAGGGAACAAGGGGTACTTCGATATATTCAGCCACAAAGGCAGGGTTATTAGGATTCACACGATCTCTTGCTGTGGAATTAGGAGGTAAACAGATAAGAGTGAACAGTGTATCTCCTGGGTTGGTTAAATCTACAGATATGGGTAAAGGTTTACATTTTGAGAATTGTTTGAACAGGGACTCTGTGGATCAAGAGGATATCGTTAAGACTGTGTTGTTTTTGTTGGAGAATGAGAGTATAACGGGGCAGAACATCGTTGTGGATAATGGATACTTGTGTTGAGTATGTGTTTAAAGATAGTTCTAATTAATATATCCTAGCTACTCTTCCTCGCCTGCACAACTCGAAGTTGAATAAGTCTTCACGACCACAGCATCAAGAACATCATCTCTAGTCTTGAACTTTCCCTCAGCGACGTGACTGAGTCCAATGCTAACGCTCTCACGATTCCTTCTATCCAATTTCAACTCTTTGAAAAACGAATCATCTCTTGAACAATTGATTCTTTCCAAATCAGGATAATATAACCCAACTTTGATACTGTGAAACCATGCGATCACTTTCTGATAATATAGTGGTAACTCTTCAAAGGGAACAGAATCATTATGTCCGTTATGATTGAAATTTTCAAGCGTGCTGAACGTTAAACTTGGTGGGGAAAAATCATAATACGACAAATGAAGTGTTAGTATCTTTAAAAATGGAGCTTTCACTTCCAACGAAGGCAAAATGGAATCCCTTTTTAATAGAGTGATCTGACTCAAAACGTGTATGTCATTTAGTAGGAAATTTTCAAAAGAAGTCTCATTGATCATAAGCTTGAGCTCCGTACATGCCGGTAGTGATAATGTGTGTGAGTTGGATAGGAATTGAATCATATCAAGCAATGGCAACTTCAAAGTGAGCGCTTTCACAGAGTTTAATGTGACCATTGATGGTGGCGAGTTTCTCTCAGGGAGCAGGAAATGTGGGATATTGTAAGGCTGGCCTTCTTTAACTGGACGTGGTCTTCTTCTTAGGTTCGATGTGTGAGTTAGCTGGAGAGTTTCCACTTGTGGACAGTTGAGCAATGTATCTGTGAGGTGTTCCAAGAATCTCACATCACTTGGCCCATTGTTTTGTTTCTCTGTGATTCCCCACTCTAAGGATCTCAAATTTGCAGATTTGAGGTTTATAAAGTCTTGTTTGCTGCTGAGCTGGGAGTAGGTCAACTTGGCAGAGGTCAAGTCATCAAACGTGAACAGTGGCAGTAGTTCTGAGTCTCCAACAAGTGAGTTGAAACATATTCCCATCAACTCCAAGTGCTGCAGTTTGGCAAATCTGGCAATTTGGTTCACAAGAGCCCTGGAGTAGTACAACAAGCCTTTCTCCAGAGACAAAGCCAGATGTGCCAAGTTGGCCTCCGTGCAATGGTTAAGAATATGGGAAATATAAGAAAGAATCAGATGAAAAATAGCGATGAAATCAATGACACCGTAGGTCGATTCAGGGAAATGTTCATTGACGTGGCGAACAAAAGGTGTTTGAACCGTGATTTTCAGCGTGTCAAGCAAGGGGTATGGGATGATGTTGTACTCTGGCGATATCATGTTTAAGAAATCAGGAGTTTGCATGAAATGGATGTTAGTAAATGGGATTGTGAAGTTAAAAGAAGTCAAATTGCTGAATGGCGGGAATGGTGTGAAGTTTTCAACAGTACTTGGATTGAACCTTGCAACGAAATCTGTCAGAGACAGAACTGAGTTCTCATCGTAAGTGTAAGGCTCTAGCAAGTGAGAGTTGAATACAGAGAGTTCAAATTGGTCGTATTCTTGGTCCTGGTCTTCTATTAGACGATCCTCCTCCAAAAAATGATCGATCTCCAATGTTTTGATATTTGTGAAAGTGGAGCCCTGGAAATCAAACTTTGCAAAACCTAGCAGACGAAGGTTCACAACATCGTCCAACTCGCAGTTGTTCATCTTAAGGACACAGTACTCATCAAAATCATGACGGATATTCAAGGTTCTTAACTTGGGAAACGTAGACGTCTTGATGTTCTTGAGCTGATACGTTTCAACAGGCTCGAAGAATTCATCTTCTTCAGTGGCAATGGATTCAAACAGATCAATGTCTAGATTTTTCAAACTGGGGAAACAAACATCCGTTCCAAACTCAAAAGGATCATTGGGGAACCCCTTGGTGGGTTTAAAATCTTCTTCTTCATCTATGAATAAAGCGTCTTCCCCAGTGTGGGCAACTATGGCTCTTGGGTCCTTAACGGGAAGTATCTGTCTCTTTTGAAGATATTGCTTCCAGTAGGAACCCTCTTTGGTCTCATGGAACACTTCTAAGATCTGAATCTTGGATTTCTCTGCTGGAGAGAGACATTCAGTTTCTCCTTTAGCAGTTTCAATGTTCCCGGGTAAATGTGTCACATTATGCCTGATTAAATGATTGAAAGTGCTCTCCTCTCCTGAAGGTTTATTGATCACTGTGAGATGGAAAAGATCTGGTTTCATCTGTGATATCTTCAAGACAGTGGCGAAATCAGATGCTAATTTGATGATGTTTAACCATATCTCCGTAGGTAGTTCAGCGGCTGATCGTTCCAAGAATCGTTGATGGTCCATGTTGGAGGTCTCTGATTGATTGGTATGTCTTGGTTGGCTATTATTGGCTATTCCTTGATAGTCTGAGCTCTGTAGATCTTAGTGCTTGCCCCCTGATAAGCTACGTACAATTTAACATACACACTCCTTGTTTTGGATCTTACTTAAAATTTCATGGATTTGAATTTTTCAGCTCAGCAGCGGGAAATTGGAATTCACGTGATACGAAGTGCATTGCATGTCCGCGCGTCACCGTGCAGTAATGTGATCGCGAATGTCCGCGAGCCCCCGCGTATCGACATATAATTGTGACAAGATCAATTGAGTCGAGTCTTAAGATCGAAGAATGAATCACCTATTGAAGATATGATCAATGAGTACCGCATAGACCTCTGACGGTCTGACCCTAACTGTCCAATATCATGCCGTCTCTATCATCATCTCCTGATTTCTGCAAGATATTTCTCAATTTGCCACCGGAGATTTGGTTAATTATTATTAAACTTTCCCCAGATATTTCAACGATACGTAAGATAACTTTAATCAAACCTGAATATTTCAGTCTTCAACTCCATTTCCCAGACGTCGAATCAGAGAATTCTGTTTCTTCCTCAACTGGTAATCACTGCAAGCTATATTTCCAAGAGTTGTTCAGAAATCAGTTTTCTCATAGTGTCGTTCAGAACTATATGTACAATGATTGCATGTCATTTAATACTCAAAGACTACAACTTTTTGAAGTTTTTGGAGTAAAATGGACCTCTAAATTATCGCTGGATCAATACAAATGGTTTGCTAATGCCGATTATGTCGTTATTCACACGGATGAACCTAATCAGATAATCCAAGTTGATGAAAATTCACAAGAACTAGGGTCATACTCAACCGAGGACAAGATGATACTTTTCCCGGAAGTTTGTGACATTTCTTGTTCGTTTATGGGTCCTTTCCAGTTGAAAGAGAAAAACAATCATCAATTTCAGTTGAACGATATTGGGCATGATAGATTCCCCCGGATCTCTGCTTTGAATTTATCAGTTTCCGTTGAAAGAAGAGAGAGAACTCACTCGTTTGGCGTGTCTTTGAATGATTGTCGGTTGCCTAACTTGAAAGCTATCCGATTGATGGGGTTGCATCTCGATGCTGTTGAGAACTGTGATCTATCAGGTTTGCAAAACATCATGATCCAACCAAAGGAACCATATCCAGTTCCACGATTCGAATTTGACTTTGCTGGGTTCAATTCGAATTTAAAACAGCCATACAGATTCAACTCAAGTTCCATCAAACAGTTTACAGATTTCTACCCTAAGCTGGCACGTGATACAGATACCACCTCATTACTCAACTGCCACTCACAGATGATGACTGTGGTGCTATCTGTGCCGTTAATGAACCAAATATTCATGGAAGGAGCCCATTTTATCAAAATTTTGGAGTTCCCATTCGACCCGACCATAACCACCAGCAAACAATCCAAGGACCAACTGCCAATATTTGAAAGATTAGTGTTACAGATTAGTGCTTATTACAAAGAGCAACTACCACTGTACACCAGGACTCAATTCAAGGCCATCTTACATCTCGTCCTGTCATACTATGGCTACAAGTTAAACATGTTGCGTAATGAGATTGTGAACTTACACTTGGAATTAGCCGGTCCAGCAGCATATTACTCCAGGAGTTTCCTCCGTTCGATATGTGGGGCTGGACAAATCCAATCTCTGGTCATTGATAACATCGCATTCTCTTCAGACGTTGAAGACAGTGACCCTAACCTGCATGCTCCAGTGCACTTGTTGCTCCCAAAGGTGAAAGAGATAAAGCTTCAGCACACCTGTATCCACTCACAAGAGGATCTAGTCACTGTGCAATCACGAGAACGTTCAGGGCTTAAGGTGACTTTGTCATTTAAAGACAGTTTGAAAGGTGATATGTTGAGGTTAGATTATTATCGGTATATCTCTGATTTCGAGAGATCCAATTACAGAATCGATTTATTAACTATCAAACATTCGATTGAGCTGACAGATGATCGGTTCACGAAGCGGGTTTTTAAATTTGGTCCAAGAAGCTTCTTGTTCAAGTACCATTCCAGCTCCATTTTAAATCATCAATCGTTCAATTTCAAAGCTTCAGTGATAAAGTTAGAGATCGGGTTGGTCGACGTGATTTACTTCTTCGCCAACTCTGAAAGATTCACACTGGAAAACTGTGAGAAGCTCACAATCACACTGAGCGACGACGCAAGGTCTGTTATTGCCAGCAATGGGGATATTATCCAGAGGCTAATCTCTACGATCAGACAGAATGTGGAAAATAACACGGCCTCTTTCAAATCCAAAGCACCGGTTCTCAGAAATTTCCATTTCGACTACACAGCGCTTCATTTCAAATCTCAAGATTTACAACTCAAACCTTATGAATTGTTACACGATTGGTTCCACAGTTTCCTCATTGACACCCTTGACAACTTGCCACATTTGCAAACAGTTACATGTCTGGGTCAATTGTTACAAAGGGCAAGCTCGTCTACTGATTTGTTTGTTACTTCTGTTCTGTTCACTGATCCTGAAAGAAATTTCGGTGTTTCAATTAAGTAATTTACAAAGAGAAATGAATAATTAGTTGGATATGTATAGTTGAAACCTGTACCAGACAAGCTCCGCCAATGAAGCTGAAGCTTCCCCAGATTCAAGAATCAGCAGCTGTTCGGGACCAAATTCGGTCCCTAGAATCATAAACATCATTCAAAACCACCTCGTCCAACCCATGATCTAAACTTCTCACCCTATCAATCCATTTATCACCTAATTGGTCAGCAGTGTTAGAAATCTTTTGAAACTTCTCCACATCTTTGGTATATCTTAACCCCAACTTATAAAACAATTGTTTCTGGAAGGCGAGACATTTCTCCACAGTTTTCGAATCCTCGAGACATTTCCCTCTCAATCTTGAAGATTTGTCAGCTGTAAGACAGCGTAAGTATCGTAATTGATGTTCTGAACAGTGGAATTGTGATAATTCCTTTTCTGAATTCGCAGGATCTTTACGGAATGTAGTGAATTTCTCAATCTGTTCCCTCGTTAGATCCTGCTCTGTGAACGGGTGATTGGACCTACTTTCTATGTTGTAGAATTGGCGGAGTTGTGGGGTCAGCTCATTGAGTAATTGCAGTTCTTTGTCTTGTTCTGAAGCTGTGGGATTTGTAGCTTGGTGGATGTTACTGGATGTAGTTGTAGCTGGAGAGTCTGCGGCGCTTGAGAAGAACCAGTTCATTGAATAGATCTTAAGTTGGCTGGATTGAAGCTGGTTTAATAAGTTGATGGTGTATCTTGAAGTAAGATATGAGGTGGATATCTGAGTCAATTTATACTCACTAGTACGTCAGCCTCTAAATTTCTATTGCTTGATAGCGGAGATTAAAAAAAAAGAAAACGCATTAATAATTAGGCTTCCCCGCTCAATATCTCCTTCCCCGTCTGCAAAAAAGAAAAAACGCACGATTACGTCGCATCTTCACGTGATCACATGGGAAATATTTCAAGTTCCCCAATTTTATAATTCTATTAACCTCTTTGAGACCTCCACACGTTAACCAAATTCCCACCAACATTATAAGGTTCAAAGATCTTAACTCCGTGCTTGACAATATCATCCAAATCGCTGTCCAATTCGTCTTCCATGTGAAGGTCAATACCACGGATAATGACTCGTTTCCCAATTAAAGAATTCCCAATGAATAGATTCTTCACAAAACTGTACTGATTAGGATGTAAGAACAAGCGAAGATTCGGGTATTTGTCCATGATTTTGATCTTACTTAAAAACAACTGTAAATCACTGACAACATCACGTGTGATTGGCCATCTGTAATGTTGGAATCCCAAGTCCAACACGGTTAATTGTGGGGCATCGAATTGCAAAGTTGGGATGGTTCTGCGTGTTTTGTATTGGTTCAGGAAGTGGTAAAGAAGGGGCTCTCTGGTGTATGTCTCCATGTGACTTCCTAATTTGTTCTTTATTCGGAAGATTTGACAGTTTGGGAGATGCAAGTTGTGGTTACAGATGAAAAATTTGAAGCATTCTGCGAGTTCCAAGGATAGAGATAGCACTCTGACGTTTAACGTCAACTGATCCGTTGGTTGGAAGATGAATGAGTTGAGTAAGTTTAGATCTGGAGACATGTCGTATGCAAATCTGGGAGAGAGGTTGGAATAAGTGAGATGTAGCTCGTCCAAATTTGGACAGGCAGTGTTCAACCTTGTCAGATAAGAGATGTAAGGTACCCTGACGGACAAATCCAACATACCTTCCCATTTCAAAACAAGCTTCTTCAACTTTGCAGAGCGAACATTCACAAGATCGGAAGAACCGTTGAGCGCCTCATAATGTAAATAGCATTCCTCCAAGTTTGGCAGCTCCAATGAGTCCAACATGTGGTATTCTGTGTCGCTTGTCATGATTTCAATGTGTGTTAAAGTGAGTTTCTTCAGCATCGTCATGCGGCTCAATTGGTTGAAAAATCTAACAGAATAAGCAATATCCGTGGAGACGTAGCAGCGCATTGTGAACTGCTCCAAGACGTTCTGAGACTTCTTCAAAGCCACAATCACAGCACCTAGTGTCACAAACCTAACCAGATCAGCAGCAACGTCCCCCATTTCTACACCGCCTTGGAATTGACCAGTTTCCCCAAAGAAAAGTTCAAGTTCTTTCAAAGTGCCTCCATACGGAATGATCTTGTCTGTGAGAAAGTAAATGTAAATAGGATCCTCAACAGCACGTGGGTTTTGCAGATTCATCTTCAACTTGAACCTTTCCAATCTGGCAAACCGGAAATCAAAATCAAAATAATCGTTGCTTGGGTCGATTTTGTAACTGATATCTCTGTTCGCCAATTCAATGTTGATGTTGGAATCCAAGGCTATCTCAGGTGAAACCTTGTTCATGAACTCCATAAACTGGAACTCTTGTGGACGTGAACTGGCATCAGGATACACAAGCTCAAATGTTTGCAGATTGGACAATCGAAGGTTTAAAAATGCACTGATATCAAACATTGCAATCTTTAAAGATTCAAGGCGGGGTAAGTTCAAACGTTCAAAAACCAAAGCAAGATCATTGAGCTTACGGGTACCTTCAATGCGAAGCTCTCTTAGATCTGGATACGTCTGGTCACTGATATTGTCCTTGGATATCTCAAACTCGTCAATGAAATACGGATTGAACTCATCAGAACCCGTGAAAACCCTTCTCATGGAACGCACTCCTTGGAATAAATGCAACTTAGGCTGATGGACAAACATCAATTGAGAAGGTAACGTGAACGATGTGTCACTGAGTTCAACGGAAGGTCCAGCTATGTGGAAAATACAATACTGTGGCTTGATAGTGGTGTAATATGCTAAGATGTTGGATGCCTTAACTGTCTCCTTCACAGGAGCGTAACCTGATGGGATGTATAGTTCAAGAATTGCCACTTTATGGCGTTCTTCATAATCTGATCTAAGACGGAATAAGGATCGCTGATATCTGTGAAGATCTTTGAAGTAGATTTGTTCATGTTGAGAGTCTTGAAGGTGCAATTTGGTGTAAAGATGGAAGATATCTGGTTTGATCAAAGTGACTTTACGAATAGAATTGAGATCATCCAGTTGGTCAATAATATTTATCCATATCTCTGTAGGGAGATCTTTGAGGATTTCCATATTTCTTTAGTCTGGTTGAAAGTTAACTGGAGGGTGTTTTATGTATTACTAGTACAATTATCATAGTATTATGTCAAAGATCTCACTCCAAGTATCAAGCAAGCCCCAAAATCATCACGTGATAGGATAATCAACCTATTTTGTTCATTACTCAAATCTATCACGTGACTTGGATCTCGGTGGAAGGACTTCCTAATCGGGAAAGTGTCCAGTTTCAACACTTGCATTTTTCGCGTCAGTTGGTTTGTTGGAGCCAGCTGGCAGCCACTGGCTAGTTATATTGTAACTTCTATCATTTTCCAAAGTCTGTTGTTATAGTTCTTCTGGTCTCACTGTCAACTGGAAGTTTCTATAGAATGAAAAACCGGTTGAACTAGTTGTGGATCCAAATGGCTTTAAACCTGAAACCTGGTGAATATTAATACGAACAGACGTTTTAAACCATTCTGATAATTCCTAGTTGAACAAGCTAATTACCAATTTGAACACTTCAGCCACAGAGGTTACCAAATTACCTCCAAAAGTTTCTTCAAAGGGTTAGATTCTTTCCCAAAGGGGCTTAATATCCTGCATAACGCGTCAAGGTCCTTGCAAAATTTCACGCGTCACCGCGAATTTTCTCATCCCTTTGAACAACAGGGGGCACAGAAATCTCGCAAACCGCACGTACTGGCTGATCTTACAAATATTATTCTATTTTGCAGCTGAAGTTTTCTCTGAGTGTGAATTTAACGTCTTCTCCTTCCTCTGACTTCTTTTGCTCTGTAAATCTTGCAACTTAACCTTCAACACATCACTTGTCACTCGTTTATCCAACCCACAAAACAACAATAAACCACAAACAGAGACGTGTTACCAATTGCAACTCTAACCACATTCATTTAACCCCAACAAAAACACAGAGTTACACGTCCCCACGTCACAAATCACTGCGCCATGTCACAACATTCAAGACAACCGTCAGTCACATCGCTGGTATCCACATCTTTGAACAACCATACGTCTTCTCTGAACAAGATTGGTCCATGGAAATTAGGTAGAACCTTAGGAGCTGGCTCAGCGGCTAGAGTTGTCCTTGCTGAGAACCAAGAAGATGGGCAGAAGGCCGCTGTTAAGATTGTTTCCAAGTCCATTTTGAACTCCAGCCACGCCTCCCAATCTGCCGATGATGCCAACAGAGGTAGAGATGCTGCTGGGTTAGCATATGGTATTGAAAGAGAAATCATCATCATGAAGCTATTGAACCATCCGAACGTCTTGAGATTGTACGATGTCTGGGAAACTTCTAAGAACCTTTACTTGATCCTGGAATACGTTGAAGGTGGTGAGTTGTTCGACTTGCTGGTTGAAGAAGGTCCTTTGGAAGAGAGCGAAGCCATCAGATATTTCAGACAGATCATAATGGGTATTAGTTATTGTCATGCTTTAGGTATCTGCCACCGTGATTTGAAACCTGAAAACTTGCTTTTGGATCATGATTTGAACATCAAGATTGCCGATTTCGGGATGGCTGCCTTGGAAAACAATGACCGTTTGTTGGAAACTTCTTGTGGCTCTCCACATTACGCAGCTCCTGAAATTGTCTCCGGGTTGCCTTACCATGGGTTTGAATCTGATGTCTGGTCCTGTGGTGTGATTCTCTTCGCCTTGCTTACTGGTAGATTGCCATTCGATGACGAGAACATAAGAAACTTGTTGTTGAAGGTTCAAAGCGGTTCTTTCGAAATGCCAGGTTTGGATGAGATCACCCCAGAAGCGCAGGATTTGATTGGTAAGATGCTGACCGTTGATCCGTCCAGCAGAATCACCACCCAGGCTGTCTTGAGTCATCCATTGTTGCAAAAGTATCAAATCTCACCACTAGATGCTCAGACTCTGCACAACTTGCCATCTCCAAACTCTTACTTGAACAAGATTCGTTCAGCTGAAGAAATCGATGAGCAGATCCTACAGAATCTGATCACTTTGTGGCACGGTGTCTCTAAAGAGGAGATCATTGCTAACTTGCTGAAGCCTGAATCCACCACTGAGAGAATTTTCTATTTCTTGTTGCTAAGATACCGCCACAACCAGTCACAATCTTCCTTGGTCAGATCTATCTCCATTGCCAGATCTCTTCGTCAAGGTCCGCCATCTGCTCCTTCCAGACCTTCTCCAAAGACCCCGAAGAAGAGCAAGAGATTATCGATCAGTGCTTCGTCTTCCGCTAAGAAGTCTGTCAGTTTCAACTCCCAGAAGAGACGCTCTGCTACTTATGAAGGCTCGCCATTGAAGAACCAGCAACATCTGAACATGTCTCCGGAAGTTGGCCAACCACCAGCCATTCCTCAAGACTTGTTGTCTGAATTGGAACAAATGACCAAGAAGCAAGAACAGCAGCAACAGCAAATCCAGCTAGAACAGGAACAAGATCAGTATCAACAGCAGCAGCAGCAGCAACCTCCACCAGCTCAAGTTCAAGAACAGCATCAACCACAACAGCCACAACAACCAGCCGTTCAGCAGCTATCTCATAACCTGACCATACAACAATCTCCAAAGAAATCCCACAGATTATCCCGCAGTATGTCCAAACGTCGTTCAGCTCGTTTCTCTATGTTAGGTGGTGGTAAGCGTGGTTCCATCACCACCAAGCTGATCGCTGTTTATGCCAAGATGGCTGAAGATAACGACTGGGTTAATGTCGAGAAGGAAACCAAGAGAACCAGTACCGACTTTGCCACTTTGTGTGATGAGATCTTCGACCATGAGAAGTTCGAGAAGATAAGGTTGGAGAAAGAGGCCAAGGAACGTGCTGAGAGAGAAAGAAAGGAACAAGAGAGACGTGAAAGGGAAAGAAGAGAACGTCAGGAAAGGGAGGCCAAGGAACTGGAACAGAGACGTATCAGAGATGAGAAGCGAATAGAAAGACTGAGAAGAGAGGAAGCAGAGAGACAACTCATGATCGAAAGAGAACGTCAACAACAGTTGGAACAAGACGACGCCGAAGAAGAGGAGGAACAACTACAATCCAGCGGCCCAATTGTCGTTAAGATCGAAGACGATGAAGACGATCTCGAAGAAGTTGACGATTTCGATTTTGTTGCTCAAGACGATAAGCTCCACAGTTCCAAGATCCGCTCAGTCTCAGCTCAGGGTCAAACTTCTGCCTCTGCTGATGAATCCAAGTTGTTGAACCCGGAAGAAATCACCAGAATGCAACAACGCCGCTCCATCACCAACCCTTACCAAGCCAGACCTAAGTCCAGATTGGACCCAGGTTTGAACTTCAGCCAGGAAGACTGGAAGAGCGGCAAGGTGATCTACGAA
>JAKTWX010000425.1:0-15610 GCA_030582275.1 Waltiozyma pijperi | reverse complement strand
ACACTAGTCTTATCCAGCTCACAGTTCACTGTCAGTCCCTAGAACAAACTAAAATCCCAACTCTCTGGCGATTCCCAAATGACTAACTTGGAATCACTATTAGCCTTCCTGGCAACAGGTTTCTCAACCCAGCCGTCGCTTTTACTTGACTGGTTAAAAACTAACAAATTCGCCACCGAAACGTCCCCTTCCTCTGATCTTTACACCCCTCCATTAGATTTCCAAATCAACCCCAATGGTATAATTGAAAACTTATCATGCCCACGAACCCCTCAATTATCATGCTCTGTAAAGAATCCATCTGATCTCAGCGGCGGTCAAGATCTTTGTTGTTTTGAGTATCCTGGTGGGTTGGTTCTTCAAACTCAATTCTGGAATTATGATCCTGCCCTTGGTGGAGATGATCAATGGACCATTCATGGGCTATGGCCAGATAATTGTGATGGATCATACGAAGAGTTTTGTGATTCTTCCTTGGATATCAAACCAGAGGAAATCGAGCCGTTACTTAAGCAACATGGAGCTTTGGATTTGTTACAGAACATGAAAGATAGATGGTTTAATAACGAAGGTCCACAGGAGGAATTATGGGCTCACGAGTTTAACAAGCATGCTACTTGTTATTCCACTTTGAAACCTTCTTGTTACTCTGAACAGGAAGCCGAATCGAAGAAGTACATCGTTGATTACTTCAATATCACCATGAACCTTTACGAGCAGTTACCTACTTTTGATATCTTGGCTGAAGCCGGTGTGGTTCCTTCTCATTCCCAGAAATATGACACTAAGAGTACGTTGGCGGCCTTAAAGAACAAATTCGGGAAAGAAGTCCACTTAGGCTGTGATTCACGTGGCGGGGTCAATGAAATTTGGTATTATTTCAATGCTTTTGGTTCTTTGAGAAATGAAAATTACCGACCAACAGACACAACTTTTGGAACCACTTGCGGGGAGACGTTCTACTACTATCCCAAGATGAAAGAGAATACCACAACTGCTGCCTCTGAGGAACCACCTTCCAAGATCCAGCCACCTTCACACGACGGATTATCCTGCCCAACTTCTCTTCCGCTATCCTGTTCAAACACCACTGTCATTGAGAACTCCTGCTGTTTTGAAAGTGGTGGGATCATCTTACAGACTCAATTCTGGGACTACAGCCCTGCCACTGGGCCAAACGATACCTTTACGTTGCATGGTCTTTGGCCCGACGACTGCGGTGGTGGATACCAGCAGTACTGTGACAGTAGTATGAATATCAAGAACCCAAGAGCACTGTTGGAGACTTTCGAAGGTGGGAAAGAGTTGGTGCAAGACATGGTCACTTACTGGAAGGACTTCAGAGATAACGACGATTATCTCTGGGAACACGAGTTCAATAAGCACGCCACTTGCTTCTCCACTTTGAACCAGAGATGTTTCGGAGATTCCTATGTCAAGAACGAAGCTGTTTTCGACTTCTTCAACATCTCAATGAACCTCTTCAAGACTGTTCCCACCTATGATTGGCTTTTGGAGGAAGGTATCTACCCTTCAACCACGAAAGAGTACACCAAGGAGGAAATTCTAGGAGCTTTGAGAAAGCATTACGGATTCGAGCCATTCATCAGCTGTGATTACCATAACAATCTCAATCAAGTCTGGTACTACCACCTCTTGCAAGGCTCCATTCTCTCTGAACAATTCGTCAGAATCGACTCCATGAACCCATCACGTTGCAGAGCCACAGGGATCAAGTTCATGCCAAAAGTCCCAAGACGAGTCCCAATTAAGCCAACCACCACTTTGCATGGCCCACCGAAGCCAACCTCACCGGGGAACAGAGGCACTATCAAGCTCTCAGGACAGCCTGGGTGTCTTATCAAGAACGGGAAATGGTATGTTAGTGGCTCTTGTGCTGGTTACACTTTGAACAAACTTGGTAATGGTTCAGTGACGATTAAGTCCTCCGCTGGGTTCTGCTCCGTTGTTCAGGGTATTTTCACATGTTCATCAATGAATCATCAGCCATTTGAGTTCGACTATGATGCGGAGACTGGTTCTATCGGTGTCAATGGTGAATTCGTATGGCATTCTGATGAGATTGCAAAAAGATTCAAACAAGTTGCTGTTCAAGTGGGTAAAGGTGGTGATGCGGAGTTTAAGTTGCACTTTATTTGAGCTTAATTGGCTTCCCTATTGAGCCCTGATGTATATTATACGAGTAAAGTTACCTACAAAACATTTAAAAATAAACAGCATTATTTTATAAGGGCAAAACCTGGATCCTAGCCCTCTATTGATTCACGTGATCGCGCGCGGCTTTCATTCCACTTGACACATAATCGGTTTCATGCTCTCCTTAGTAAAGATAGTTCAGTGAAATAGGGATCGGTATCCAGTAAATGTAGTAACTGAAACCTTCCTCTCTTAAGACAATCCCGAAACCAGGGATATTTCCAACACTATCAATTCAGAGGTTTCATATGTTACAACTTACAACTCACAGGTACGTGGGGGGGCGGGCAGCGCTCATACTTTTGATACAAATCTAAAACCAGTATTTTTTTTTTTTTTTTTTTGAAAAAAAGGCCTGGCAAGTGGCACATAATTTTCGATGGCGTCAACTACTTAACTTTAAAATGCATGATATAAACTACTAGAAACATATCAAACTTACAACTTGAAGATGTGTTGACTATTTCAAAGATCCTGATAATTACTTCTTCCACCTAGCTGTTCATACAATCTGTTGATTTTTTTAATCCTTCACCTGGCTATATTTTGCAAACGTATCAGAGAACTATATTAGCCGCTGATGACAACTAGTACAACTACAAGTCCTCAGATCTTTCGATGTGATGGAACAAGTCACCCTTTTGATCAAACTAAATTAGAGAAAACCTTATCGTCATTATCCAAGGATTTGAACTTAGAATTCATCAACATCACCAAGATTATCACTAAGGTACAACGATCGTTACCGCTTGCATTGAACACCGCAGAATTGACGGAATTATTGGCTGAGACTTTGGCATCTATGACAACAATACATCCTGATCATTCCATTTTGGCAGCTAGGGTTTCTGTTGTGGCTTTACAACGACAAGTAGGGTCGTTTTCTGAACAGATTGAGAAGATGTACCATTTCCATAATGAGAAAGTTGGGAAGGAGTCTCCTTTGGTTTCTGAGAAATTATATCAAAAAGTGATGCAGAATAAGGAGTTATTGGAAAGTGCTATTATCAAAGAAAATGACCTACAGTTCACTTATTTTGGGCTCAAGACATTAGAAAGATCGTACCTACTCCGTGATTTCTCCAATAGACCTTTTGAAACCCCGCAATATCTTCTATTGAGAGTGGCGTTGGGTATTCATCAAGACGATATTGACGCTGCCATAGAGACTTACACTCTGATGAGTGAAAGATATTTCATCCATGCTTCACCTACACTGTTCAACTCCGGTACTCCCAAACCATACCTTTCATCTTGTTTCCTCCTTGGTATGGAAGACGACTCCATTGATGGCATTTACAAAACTCTTCACAAATCAGCATTAATCTCTAAGGCTGCTGGTGGGTTGGGCATTCACGTGTCTAACATTCGTGCTTCGGGCTCTTATATTGCTGGGTCTAATGGCATCTCCAATGGTCTGGTGCCCATGCTCAGAGTCTTCAATAACACTGCAAGATATGTTGATCAAGGTGGGAACAAGAGACCGGGGGCTTTTGCTATTTACTTGGAACCGTGGCATGCTGATGTTTTGGAGTTTCTCAATTTGAGGAAGAACCACGGGAAGGAAGAACTCAGAGCAAGAGATCTTTTCTATGCCTTATGGATCCCTGATTTGTTCATGAAGAAGGTGAAAGCCAATGAAGAATGGTACTTGTTCTCTCCAGACCAAGCCCCTGGGTTGAATGAGGCCTATGGAGACGAGTTCGAATCTCTGTACAACAAGTATGTCACAGAGAAGAAGTATCTAAAGTCAATCAACGCTCAAAGACTATGGTATGCAGTGCTTGAGTCCCAGATTGAAACAGGAGGGCCGTTTCTGTTGTACAAAGACGCCTGTAACAGGAAATCTAATCAGAAGAACCTTGGTGTGATCAAGTCATCTAATCTATGCTGTGAGATTGTGCAGTATTCATCTCCTGAAGAAGTTGCCGTCTGTAATTTGGGCTCCGTTGCATTGCCATCTTTTGTGAAATACTCAGAAGATGGCGAGTCAGTGTGGTTTGATTTCAAGAAACTACACTCAATTGTGGCTGTGTTGACTAAGAACCTGAACAAAGTCATCGATGTCTGTGAGTATCCCTTGCCAGAGGCTCGCTACAGCAATATGAAGAACAGACCCATCGCCATTGGTGTTCAGGGCCTGTCTGACTTGTTCATGGAACTGAAGCTTCCATTTGACAGTGAAGAAGCCAAGAAACTCAATGTTCAGATCTTTGAAACCATTTACCATTCCGCCATTGAAACATCCATCGAATTGGCTAAGAAGCAAGGACCATATGCCAGTTTCCAAGGATCGCCAACGTCTCAAGGTCTTCTTCAGTTCGATCTTTGGAACCACAAACCATCGCCGCTGTATCAAGATTGGGACGCTCTAAAGACCAGAATGTCCAAGTACGGTATTAGAAACTCCCTTTTAGTCGCCCCGATGCCAACAGCTTCAACTTCACAGATCTTGGGCTTCAACGAGTCCATCGAGCCATTGACTTCCAACGTTTACAGTCGTCGTACACTGTCAGGTGAATTCCAATTGATCAACAGATATTTGGTTGAAGATCTCATCTCTTTGAATCTTTGGAGCGAGGAACTGAAGGACGAGATAGTGAAACAGGATGGTTCTATTCAAAACATTCCAAACATCCCGAAGGAGCTCAAGAACATCTACAAAACCGTATGGGAATTATCTCAAAGGACTCTCATTGAATTAGCAGCTGACAGATCCCCATTCATTGATCAATCCCAGTCCTTGAACCTATATTTGAAAGAACCAACTATGGGGAAGTTAACATCGATGCATTTCTACGCTTGGTCCAGAGGTTTGAAAACTGGGATGTACTATCTACGTACCCAAGCTGCTAGTGCCGCCATAAAGTTCACCATTGATGAAAGTCGATTACCTACTCCGATCTTAGGGACACTGCCTGTAGGTTTGATCAAGAAGAGGAAATATTTATCACCACAACAAGACGACGTCGCATCTATTGACAAATCAATGCCTTTCAGTGATGAAGATTCAACTTTCGATGAGGGGGAAACTACGTTGGTTGAATTGAACGAACCTGTTCCCAAGAGAGCTAAGATTGATTCCATTATTCTTGGCACTGAGAATACGAATCAACCACAATTTTTGAAGAGTTTGGAAGTTGAGAATGGAAAATTAGTCGAGTCAGATATTATGAATTATGATATTCATTCAAATAGCCCGCAAAGTTGTAACATTGAAGATCGTGAGCATTGTATGAGTTGTTCTGGTTAGAAAAGAGATGCCCCACAAACACTGTACACAGCGCGGTCCCACACCTGTATATAATATGCTTATACTTGCACATAATTGTAATTGTATCCCACTGTCCAGTTCGAGATAGGAGTAGCGTCGTATCAACTCACTCACAAGTACCAGGTAGCAACAAAAGCTAGTTAGTTCCCTACCAATTAGCGGTACAGCCCCCCGCCTAACTCAGATATCAGTCTTCATATCTGCCATTTAACACCGATAGAAAGATCAAGACAAGTGATTAATTAAACACAAGAGATTCCAAGCAATCTAAAGTGAGAACAATAGATTTGAAATTCTAGGCAGAAAACCAAAATCTATACACAAAGAAAACGATACGGACACACAGAGAAACTCAGATCTCCGGTGCTACGCACGCGGAACAGCCCGCCTAGAAATTTAAGAAGAGCTAGCATCAACGGTTGCAGCTAAAGTTGTCCGAAAATATGTGGGGAATTTCCAAAACGTACTGAAAAATACTCTGAAAACATCCCGAATTAGGAAATAACTGATTGAACCGGTGAAAATCCCACGGTTCGGGAATAAATCGCGAACGAAATTGGTCAACATTACAAGTGAGAGCCAGCTGTATGGCGTGCTGGGTCAAGATGTTTATTGTATCAACAAATTGAACTTCATTGTCATCTAGTTACCAGCTGTACACTTCAAGACAAACCCACTACTCCCCGTTTAAAGATTTATTTACCTTCCTTGCATACCTTTCTTCTCTATCCCGATCTGTCAGTTGTTTCTTTGCATAACTTTTCATCGACTTTCGAACTTAGCTGCCCCCAAAACTTGCAATATTTCACATCTAGTTAGCGCTACTGACTGACCTTTACACCCCCCTTCCCCAGCATTTTTTCAAAGATTTTGTTCCTCAACCAACTTTTCTATAAAATACCAGAAACATTATTGGAGATTGGTCACAGAACAAATAAGACAACCATTCCCCAAAGATGATGAAAAGAGCCGTATCGCGGTTTCTACCGTCAAGATCTAACAGTTCATCGACCAACACCGCCTCAACAGCATCCTCATTCAAGAAGAAATCATCCGGGTTTCTCGAGGTGAACCTGATAAACGACTTCTACATAGAGCTCCAGGAGCCACACAAGCTCTGGAAGCCCAGTGAGGTTCTTAAGGGGGAGATAGTGCTTGAACTGAAGAAGAACGTTACGGATATCAACATCACTTTGACTTTGAAAGGTTCGATAAAGATCAAACCAAGCACGCCTGCCACCGCCACAAGGAACAAGCCATACACGCTTTTCGACTACACGATAGTGATATACGGCGAGGAGGTTCTCAGTGAGATTGGGAACGTGCTGAGAGACAACGATGAGCCATTGAACGGGTTAAGTAAGGGGATTCATAGATTTCCCTTTGAGATGAAACTTCCTAGAAAGAACATTTACACCTCGATCAGTTTTGAAAAGGGCTCTATCGGGTACGCTTTGAAAGCATCGATAAACCATAACAGTGTCTCAAGCTCTCCTAACTCATTTGCATCCACGTCATCTTCGTCTCCTAAGACGCTGGACCAGGCATCCAAGTCCAACATCAGCTCCGCATCTTCAGCTTCCCTAGTCAGCTCTCTGATAACAAGCAAGCATTCCATCCAGTACTGCGAGAAGAACCTCAACATCTTAGTGCCCATCAACGTGGCCAAGATACCCAAGCCGCAAACGAAAGTGGCTTCTTTAAGAGCAAGCGATAAGAAATTGATGAAGACTATGAGCTCAACATCAACGATAAATTCAAGCATCACCCAGTTCTCCAGTAATAGTCAGAATTCTGAGGACTCGTCGTCATCGAACCATTCTCAGTCAAACCAGAAACAAAGGCAGCAACAACAACAACAACAACAGCTACAACCTTCAAGCATTGCATCTCCCAGCCAACCAGACTCTTCAGCAGCAGTAACCTCCATCAGACTAAGCGTGGACCTTCCTGAGTCCGGCTACCTACGTGGTGAAATCATCCCCGTGAAGATCAAACTGAACCATTATAAGCCAATCCATTCGCCAAACGGTGTCATTGTAACATTGACAAGGGTATGCCGTGTTGATAACGGCCCAGGAACACCGATCCAATCCTTCAGGAAGGATCTCTCTCAAAGAATCACCCCTTTGTTCATTGATCCAGTGACTTTGACTGCGGAAGTTAGTACCAGTTTGAAGGTCCCTAGTGATGCTTTCCCTACGATTATAGGCTCTACGATTGTCACTTTCCAGTACTACATTGAAGTGTTGGCTAATATCTCTTCAAGAAGTGTTTTGAACAATTCATCTGTCAATGCTGGGTATAAAGCTGCAACGAAGGAAAAACTCAAGCCTCAGAATCTTTTGTTCGATTTGGATAATGAACCGCAACAGTTGCATAACGGTTATGATATTGGTACGGCTCATGGGAACTCTGATGGGGCGCATAACAGTGACCCTCTACCGATCATCAACGTTGATAAGTTGAAAAGGGCTAAACATTTTCTAGGGTTGAACACGGAAGTCATTGTGGGTACAGAGAGAACCATCAAGAAGAGTTCCTCCTCTTCTGTTGCAGCAGCAGCAGCATCCAAGACAAGGCCAAACACAGTGAACTCCAGATTATCATCAACGAACAACATCCAACTGTACATGGATTCAGATACAAACAGCAGTCCTAATGAATTGGATTCAGCCAGCAGGTCTTCCATCAGTCCTTTGAACATCAACGTTCATCAGCCTCAATCGATCAACTCTCGTCCTGCTTCTACCTCTCAAGGTCGCCACCCAACTACCTCGAATTGCAATAGCACAGCTCAGTCAACTCATTACCCAACTCCACCAGAGACGTCATACGTTAATGAAAAGGAAACGTTGAGGGCCCGCGAGGAGTCCATTCCGTTACCTTCAGAGTTATTACACTTACCACCGGCACCAAGTTATTATCAACACAACCATGAAAACAGTGAGGATTTATCGGTTGTTGAGAACGATGAGAACCTCTATACCTTGCCAGTGGATAACTTTGAACCTTCTGCTCCACCAATGTCCGTTATGATTCATGAAGGGCGTATTGGCATCCCAGAATGCGAGCAAGAAGAAGGTGAGAATCATAATAATGACAACAATCCTACACAGGAACCACAAGGAGAAGAGGAACAAGATCTGATCAATCAAGCTGTTCAGGATATGGCCACGTTAAGAAACCATTCTACAGTGACCACAGTGTTGGCTCCTCCTTCATTCAGGGGTCCTCGTTCATCTTCCTCTGATATTGGAGATTCCATTGACGAAGGCAACATGGATAAGAACGAGTTGGAACTCCGTAGGTTACAAGCTTTGGAATCCGAGGCTCCTTCTGGTGCGTTTGATTTCCTGCCTAGATACAGTTCTAAGCCTGAAGATGAAGATGTTGAAGAGCGTGGTGGTGGTGGTGGTGGTGAGGAAGAGCATAATTGATTGTTTTTAGCTGTTTATTACTGCTTTGACGTTACTGCTGGTCAGTAAATGTTGCATATATATTTAATATTATTTGTAATAATTATAATTATAATTATATTTTAGAACTTGAGAAACCAGGAGAATATCCTGGGAAGAGAATATTATCCGCTGAACTCAGACGCTGGACGTGGCTGTGGGGAAACGATTTTGTGTGCGATGCGATGCCGGCCAGGCCATGATAATTTGTAGTAGCGCCTAACCCAATGAACCCAGTGAAAGATCAACCTCAGTCTTCTACAATCAACTAGAAAGATACCAGTATATCATTGCATAGAACTATAGAATGAGGTTAACCAGCTATATGACCGCTCCATAATAACTCTAATCTCCATTGAATCCCTCACACCCACACAGCAACCTTACAATGTTGTTCAAAAAGCTCATAAGATCATTTGCCATCGGTTCTGAATCATCAGACACAGCCAAAAGCACACCACCAACATCCCATACAAGCCAGAAAGGAAAACGTACATGTGTCTACTTCACCTCCTGGTCAATCTATGAAGAAAGAAACCATTTCCCACAGGACATCCCATTGGACTATGCCACAAATGTGTTCCTTGCCTTTGCCAATATTGATCCCAAGACAGGAGAAGTTTCCCTTGGCGATAAGTACGCTGATTTAGAATATGAGTTCAAACCCAGTGAGGAGAGTGGACTGCATCAGAAGGTTCATGGGATCGTTAGGAAGTTTGTTGAGTTGCAAACTGTGAAATATCCTCATATCAAGATCTCTTTAAGTATTGGTGGATGGTCTAACCGTGAGAACTTCTCCAAAGGTTTAAATACTGAGACGAAATTGCTGAGATTCATTGATTCTTCCATTAAGTTGGTTAAAGAATTAGGAATCAATGGTATTGATTTAGATTGGGAATATCCACAGAACATCCATGAAGGGAAGATCTATTTACAAGTGATAAAATCATTAAGGGAAAGATTAAGAGAGATGGAAATGGTCCAGTTTGGTCAGATCAGAGACTCTTATTTACTTACCATTGCCTCTCCAGCCTTTGAAGATAAGTTACAATATTTCAATTTGTCTGAGATGGATAAATTCTTGAGCTTTTGGAATTTAATGACATATGATTTTGCAGGTGAATGGAGTGAGAAAGCTGGATACCACTGTAATCTTTTCAACTCTGCTGATGGTGAAGATGAAGATGCACTTTGTGCAGATGACGGAGTCAAATATCTTTTGAAACATGGTATTCCATCTGAGAAAATCGTTTTGGGAATGGCCAACTACGGTAGATCGTTCACAAACACCAAAGGCTTGGGTCATGATTTCAACGGTGTTGGTAGGGGCTCTTCTGATGAAGGTGGCATTTGGAACTACAATGTGATTATGAAGTCTTTCAAGCCTTCAGAGATATTCTACGATGCTAAAGCTTGTTCAGCGTACGTTTATTCCCATGAGTGTAAGTTGGGGAAGAACCATCCAGAGAAGAACCTTTTCATCGGGTTCGATAACGTTGAATCAGTCAAGAGAAAGGCTCAGTATGTCAAGAGTATGAAACTAGGAGGTGGAATGTGGTGGGAATCTTGTGGCGACGACTACCAGGATGAAGATCTTTGTTTGTTGAAGACTTTTGTTAAGGGATTAGGCGGTAAAGAGCAGTTATTACGAGAATGAAGGTCTATATTATTGAACTAGTATTTACATTATTTAAAACTGTATACTCACCAGCATCTTAATACCAACCCCACTTATCGTTTTCAGCCCAGATATACGACTTCTCCTCTCTAACCTTGTCGTCTAATGGCATAATAGATGGAATAGAGGTGTTGACTTGAGAGAACTTAGTAGTTGGGAAGTTGACCTTCAAGTATTCGGACAATTGTTCCTTGTATTCTTCTGGGATGGAAGATTCCCAGATGTACAATTGAGCAAAGTCGGTATTCTTAGCCTCTTGGACACCTAATTGGATCAACTTGATCAAATTTTCCAAAGAAGTGGCCTGTAACTTGGTGACTTTCAATTCAGGGGTATCCCATTCATGGAACCAAACCATGAAGTTGTCCTTATCCAACTTAACACCCAACTTTGAATTCGTGACGTTCTTACCGATTATAGCACCACAGTGTAAATCTCTGAGATGGAACCAGGTCAATTGGTTCATGTTTGGGACTAAGGAGAAGATGTGTTTATCTTTATTCTGTTTGGACAATTCAACAATCTCAGCCTTGACACGGTCATGGAATGGGATGATCAAATCTTCATAGTTGTCCCAGCCCAAATATTCCACACCCTCAGCTTCTTCGTCGAATGGTAATTTGTAATCGTCAGTGTGGGCATATTGCACTTTCAACACTGGGACAGCATGGCCAATGTAACCGCATCTTTCATAGAATGGACCAACTTCACTCATCAAGAACATGAAAGTGTCACTTGGTAACTTCTCCTTCCAGTATTCGTTGACAGCGGAGATCATCTTCTCAGCATAACCCTTCTTACGATGTTGAGGAAGCGTGTAGACACCCCCAACACAAGGAGCGATGATCTCCTTTAATTCTCCATTTATGACAACCCAAGCTCTTTTGTTCAAAGTTTCACAAGCAGCGACAATTTGATCCAATTTACCACCGTTATCAGGTAAACTGAGATCTTTGAAAGAGAAACAGTAAAGACCAGCATAGTTTGAATGGTCTTGTAAGGAAATCTGTAATCTAGCGGCTTTCTCTTCCCTTTCATTGTACTCTTCTGGTGTCATTGGACCTCTCCACACTTCAGAGTTCTGAACACGATTGAACTTGATAATCTCTGGATCAGTGGTGTATTCTAATTTATATTGAGCAGTGGACATATTACTGATTATAGTGTGTCTTTGGTTATCACCTTATATGAACTGATAAATTTTGATCATCATCATATATAGTTCAATAATTGTAGGAGATGACTTCAGCTTTATATGCCACAGACTCGTGGCTGAAGAAATCAGATTTCGTCCGAATCGGGAAATTCCACGGATCGCTTATAAGATTTTTTTCTAACTTAGTGGCGCGCGGCCGGCGGCGGTGTAATTTAGGCGAAGTCTGAATTCGTGATCTTGTAGACGATGGGTTACAATTTACAATTTACAATTTGAAGTAGTTTACCATCTGATTGGAACCTGAAGTTTTGGGCCAACCAGGTTGCAAGATGCTAAGCTCCAACGGTTCCGTATTCCAAAATTCACCTTTGTGTCAAATTTATTTCCCAAGACCCAAGTCGCGTGATGACATAATGTGCGTTTGTGTAAACATTTCAATTAGTTCACAGACGACCTGATCTGACAACCCTTCACTTATGTGGAACGAATTATTAACATATGGTAGCTTTCATGATAGCTCGGCGTATGAAGCTGTAACTAGCTTGAGATGTTGATGATCTCTTGGTGAATAGCACCCAACTAGGAAGACTCAATATCCTGAAACTGTGAAATCTATGAAATAATTGTACAGATCGGACATGCATATTTATGCAGGAGCTTATGCATAATGAAATTTCAAAAGGGCATCCGAGGAGCATTTTTTATATACAGACTACTTCAAACATTTCGTATAATTTATAACATTATTCCACTTACATGACTATACCCAACTATCTTCAAACTCCCCTTCTTCTTGCAAAATAGCGGTAACATCTTGTTGGACTTTCCTGATATCCGCAGGGGTTTCACAAGCATCCAAGAGGAGTGCTCTAAGACTCGGATCTTTAAGCATCATCAGGTAATAGTGGTAAACCAACTGAGCTTGACGTTGTCTGATCATATCGTTGACGATCTCAACCCCCTACTCCTCCTTCTGCTGATTCCGAGACTTTAATAATTGATCTTGTGGATTCTTTGGCAATTAATAACGGTTCATCTTTCAAGAGCACAAACTCACCGACGAACCCTTCACCTTGATCATACTTACTATATGCGGTGATGATGTACTTCCAAATACAATACCAAGCCTCATCCGGGATCTTTGCGATGTTCTGCTCGACAGTTTTCAACCGCTTACGAGCTCTAGCAGCGGGACTCAAACGAGCCATCGGTTTCAAAAGACATTCACCTTCTCTGCCTGCGCCTCCACGAACACCATCAAGACCATTCATGTTTCCTAAGAAGACACACTCTTGCACAATCCAAAGAAGATTCAAAGGGATGGCGAACAAATCGTAATTAGAGAACGTCTCGCCTTTATAGTTCCCCATCAAGGTTTGATCCAAGAAAGGTTTTGCTGTTTGGAATTTGTAATTAGTTGAGCCGGTGATATGATCCAGATAAGTTCTCAACTGCTTGACAGTCATAACGTCACTCTTTGCCAGAACTTTCGAGCTTTCCAATCTGTTGCTGCTTCTGTTCTTCCTACTTGTGCGTTTCTTCTGTTCAGCCTCTTTAAATTGGTTCTCCATATGCAATTTGTACCCACCAGCAACCTCCGCAGAGGGTATATTATCGTCTTTAACTCCATCGTGAAGCATGATCAAGCTGATTTCTTTCAAAATTGGCGCTCTACCATTCAACAACCGGATCTTCTCCTCGGCTGTCATCAGTGCAGGATTGAGCCCATTGAGGATATCGGTGCATCTGATAACTTGCGGCCTCGTACTGTTTGAATTTCCATCTTTTCTCAAAGTGGCAAAGGAATCTGCGAACGACACCCTTAAATCCAGTCTGAAATCTCTAGTACTGCAGATATGCTGAAGATCAACAATCTTAGGCTCATACCCGGTCTTAGCGCCACACCAAATGGAGTTCTTATGATTTCGGGATTTGGTCATAGTGGCGAGATCATAACGCAGATCTCCGACTTTGAGGATCTCGACTCTATGTGGCTTTGTGTTGAAGAATCTGTGGATCAAGGAGTAGAACTCCATTGGTTCGTACAGGGACGTGGTATGTGTATCGATTGCAATGCTTAGGATCAACTTTGTGGAGCGTTTTTGAAAAGTTTTTTCATCCCTTGCTGGCGTTTGAGCCAATGAGCTTTGTAACTTTTCCAATTCTTTAATGATTTCCGATTGATATTTTGCATGTCGTTGTAATGTGGTGATATCGTCAGTTTGATACTCGGGGACTTCCACGATGGCAAACCTGTTAGATCTATGATTCTGTAAGAAACTCTTTGGGGTTTTTTGATTCTCCATCTTGAACAAAATGGTGAAATAATCCATGTTTAACAAAGCTCTGAATGGCGGGTATGCTCTGAAGGCATTGCGTTTGCTCTCCTCGTCAAGAAAGAAGAACACATCTAACCATGTCTCTGTTGGGAGACGTTGGTATATTTGATCGTTTAAAGCGTCGTTGAATATCAACATTCTGAGTTGGTTATATGAGTGTATAATCTACAGATATAGAGTCTCTAGGAGATACATGAACAAGATCAAGGTTTAACTTGAGTTAATGTTTTTAAAAATAAGTGAACCTTTCCAATATTATTAATTCTATTCTGAAGTATCGCTGATCGGTGAGTTTTCTCTGTGTAAATGAGAACAGCCTCCGGGGAATTGATATCCACGCCAGCTTGAACCTAAATCAATTGACAATGCGCCTAATAGAACAGTACAAAAGGTTACTATTAGTGATCAATTAACTGAATAATACCTGAATTAGTGTTCTAAAAACCACCCAGCTCATATAAAATGTTCAAAATACACGTAGAAATTTGTTCTGTATTCTCAAGAAGATACCCCGGATCATCGGTACGCGCACTCCTCATCTCATCTCGGGCAAAAAGAAAATTTAATTAAAATTTAGTACTGGCACAAAAAAGAAACTGCAATATTTTTGTGGCGGGCAGGGTATGCGCGGCGCATGCATACGTACTTAACGTCTTTGCGCAAAAAAATTTTCCTTCTTGGATCTGTGTGAAAAATTTATAAAACTAGAGCATAATCTCACGTCTTCATATACACCACACACAAATCTTTTCCTTTATTATAGTCTGTATCCAGCAAAAGATCATTACACACATACACAATGGCTAAGTCTACATCCTCCAAGTCCGCTGCTAAGGTTGCTAAAGTTGAAAAGAAGTCCAAGAAGGTTGAATCCTCTTCTTCTGAATCCGAATCCTCTTCTGAATCTGAATCTTCTTCCTCTGATTCCGACTCTTCTTCCGACTCCGACTCCTCCTCTGACGAAGAAGAAGAAGAACCAAAGAAGCAAGAAGCCAAGAAGGAAGAATCCTCCTCTGACTCTGACTCCTCTGACTCCGAATCCTCTGACTCCGACTCTTCTGATTCCTCTGATTCCGACTCCGACTCCGAAGAAGAAAAGAAGGAAGAACCAAAGAAGGAAGAATCCAAGTCTGGATCCTCCTCTGCCACCTCTTCTGACTCCTCCGACTCCTCCGACTCCTCCGATTCCTCCGACTCTGAATCTGAAGAAGAAAAGGAAGAACCAAAGAAGCGTAAGGCTGAAGAAGAAACCGCTGCTCCAGTTAAGAAGCAAAAGGTTGAAGAAGAAGCTACCGGTGAAACCGCCACTTTGTTCGTCGGTAGATTATCCTGGGCCATCGATGACGAATGGTTGAAGTCCGAATTCGAAGCCATTGACGGTTGTCTCTCTGCCCGTGTCATCACCGACAGAGCCACCGGTAAATCCAGAGGTTACGGTTACGTTGACTTCTCCTCCAAGGCTGCTGCTGAGAAGGCCCTCGCTGAGTT
>JAKTWX010000424.1:0-15813 GCA_030582275.1 Waltiozyma pijperi | reverse complement strand
AGAACGTCTATGCATACACAGCGGTTATAACAGCTACTAGTTACATGAGCTAGACTCTAGCTGTTTACATCAGATAACGGATATCCGTGGAGGAGTCAAATGTGTATGTATACCTTGAGTAGCTAACTAATTTGGTGATGCTCATGTATAGAATGGACCAATAGCCACACGCACGGCGTCGGAGTTCCATCCACGGAAATTTATTCGGGATTTGCTGCACGCTGTACGAGTTTCCAGATCTTCTGTTTATCTCATGCATGAATCACCGGAGAAGCCCTACTAAGATTCTTGGTACCGTTGAGCCATACGCAGGTTTTATTCGGCCCAAACTTTTCACAACATCACAAAGCTGAAAGCTACTAAGATACACCTCTACTTCTTATGACCATGATATGAAAACAAAGACACTCACAAACTCCAATTCCACAAAGAATTTTTTGCCTTGAACAAGTCTTATCATTTTCAAATTCTTTCACAAGACCAAAACTCCCAAAGAGGTAAAATCCACGCCGCCGCGCTTATGCGTGTTTTTTCTTTTTTGGCCGATAATGTGGCGCTTACCATTTAATAGATACACGCAAGGTTATGTTGTTTTGTTATTTCAACCACATTGAGTTACCTTTGACTCCGAATGGTAAGTTTGAGCTGACTAAATTTCACAACCGCTCAAGTTCATGATAAGTCATAGGGCAACGACTTCTAAGGTGTTAATATCCATTATAAGTTTTGTGTCACAAATTTACATGAAGTAATACTGGAGCAAGGAACCACCGGGCTTCTTCTACCAAGTCCCGACTACAGCTGAACTGTCTGAGTTGTATTCTGATTTCAAATGTCAAACTTTCACTCTTCTATCAGTTTATGACGATTATTTAGCAGATCATGAGTTGTTTATAGTTGGAGTCCTTAATGAAAGCCATGTTCAAATATGATTCTATCAAGCACTAGTCGATGCTATACTTTTGAGCTCTAGTACCAAAATATCACTATTCTGCAGCTACAGCCTACAATATATGTTGAACAACTGGCAGTCCATGTTTGAAGATGAAGATTATATTAGGATATTATTAAGTTTTGCTAGGTATTATAAAATATTAAGTTACTATTCGTAGCTGAACTTGAGAAATGTCACATCTTAGCAGCCATAGCCAAATACCATCTCAGTACTTTAAGAATATGTAAAATTTCAATTGATAAAAATTAAATGGGGTAAGAAAAAAGCGACGAGGAAGAAGAAGAAGAAGAAGAAAGAAATTGTGGGTAGAAAAGAGGAGAGTAAGAATACAAGAAAGTCCAAGACCACCTATAACCAAAATCCAGAAAAGCAATCAAAGTTCCACGAAACCAAGAGAACCCTCTAGAATCAACAATCAAGGAGTCAGAAGAGTAGAATCAAGACTCAAAGAACTTAATCGGATTCAGGGTAGTCCTTCTGGTTTCTGTTAATCTTGAAGAACTTGATAGCGGTGGATTCGGTGGCAGCTGGAATGGTACCTTGGTTTTGTTCGTAACCGGCAGAGTTGGCGTTGAGGGATTCTTGTTGCTTTTCAGCTTCTCTAGCGTCTCTCTTTTGAACAGCAGATTCGTATCTTTCTCTGGCTTCGTTATCCTCTCTTCTACCGTTACGGTAGTCCTTGTAGGAGTTGACGCAACAGTTGTAGGAGGTCAAAAGGAACAAAATAAGAGAAACAGCAACAGAGGCCCAGGCAATACCGTACATGTTTTGACCCAACTTGGCGTACAACCCGGCATTAGAGAAGGTGTTCTTGGCCTTAGCAGAAGCAGCAGTGAAGAGGGCAACAGCAGCCAAAGTGAACAAGAAAGAACCAGCGATGAAGAGGGCGTGGATTCTAGCAGCAGCGGAAGAACAGAAAGAAATCACCAAGAGGAGCAAAGAACAAGCTGTGAAACCCAAAGCGACAAAGAACAAACCGAAACCAACACGGGTCAAGTAGTAGTAAGTGTTTCTGTTGTCGATGAAATCTTGAGGAATGTTCTCGGTGGTGCCAAAGTTATCGACTGGAGAAATCGGATAGCCCGGTTGCAAGTCGACATGCTTGGTAGAACCATCGACAGATTCGGATAAACCCCAGAAGGTCCACTTGGACATAGCTGGAGCACCTGAGATGGAAGAGGTGTCAGCTTCAAGCCAGTAGAACTTGTCAATTGGAGAACTGTTGATGGCACCGGAAAGAATGATGAACACCAACATTAAAGTCAAACCTGCTGTGAGGAGGGATGACACGACGTTTCTACTTAAAGCCCAGAAAACCATTGTTATGTGTAGGTAAGTGTAGATTCAATTGGTAATTAATGTTAGCGACTTTATGTGTGAATGAAGATGTAAAGTTAAAGTTTGAGAGTTTATCCTGACACGTCAATTTCGAGTATGAAAGTTCGATGAAGGAAATTATTAGAAAACGTTAACTTTTGGAAGCACTGTGTGATAAAAGAAAAACAAACAACTTGTTGATATCAAAGAGCCAATTGAGGGAAAATAAAATGTATTAACTCGAAGATTTCCTTCGTGTAGTTTCTATTTGTATTTTAAAGAAAATATTTTAACAGCAAAGAACATCTTCACAGCCTCGAGGTTTTTGCATTTTGGCTTGTTTTGTTTTTAACTAGCTATACGTATACGTACGTGAAATTGCGGTCATAAACATCCGCGAATATTTCTACTTCCGGTAAGAAGTTTACGCAAATCTAAGGTTTCACGTTGTCATAGCAACTAGTCGCTCTGCAGATTCTGTACCGAAAAATTCCGAATTCGGATCACACCTCTGTGAAAATTACTATATTTGGGAAATTCACCTGTCAAAGTTTTCCGAATTAGGATATTCTTTGTTTCTAGAAACCTTTGCGAAAAAACCAAAACTCATGAAATTTTTGCACAAAACGGTGACCACTGACCGCTTGCTTGGAAATGTGGTTATTTTAAGCAAAAGTATATGTATGACTTTTGTGGCCTGTTTTGCAACGCCCCATTCACAACTTGTCAGCTCAACCAATGAAATATCGTCCTCTAAAATGTTCCTTGAATACAGCAGTACGTAATTATTATAATACCAAAATTTTAGTACTACATTATTCGTCCTGAACTTGAAAGTTGAAATTTGCTGCTCCACAAAGAAAGGAATTGGCTGAGCTGCTGGGGCGCGCGAATACTGCCCGATTGGGAAGATGCGGTTGCCCGGATTCAGGAATAAGGTTGCGGAGGTTCTGCCATGTGAATTTACTTGTATCATTCTGATCATAATTTCTTGACTTGAGCGGTTAAGGATGACCTTCACAGTACATAAGTTCATAATTTAAAAACCACTTGAGTTCAGCTACCACTTTGACCCACAACTGGAAGTAACATGTTATAATCTGAGTCCAAGGTTTAGAAGCTTTGCACCGGTTTCGTAGCACTACTGCCAGAAAGTCAATTAAACTAGTAAAGCTAGTAGATTTATGTACAATCTATACTACTTAACTTCCTTTTAAATTTCGTTGAATATCAGCTAGCGGCTATACTTTTGGAAGCCAGTTGATTCAGTTACTCGAGCGAACAGTACTACAATAATCACATATTATGACTGCGATGTATCTCACTTTCGGCATTTAAGTTCTTCTCCACCTTTGGAAACAATCAAAAATATGCCATCTACTGTACCCCATGTTTGTTCTTCGCTACATTCAAAGCCTACATATATATATGCCTACTGATTAAGGATAGGACATAACCAGACATGAATGACAGAGCAAGTAACCTTCACCACTATCATATAGTGATGTGTTTTAAAGTATTCAAATATGGTTAGCTTCTCCACATTTTGACGAATTGACAATAGAAGAAAGTATGATGTGCCACTTTGTATTTGATGGGGTATCATATATAAAGTGCTGGATTCTCCTAAGCGGTTGACTTGGTCCTTAGTCGTCACTTCACACAAGAACTGATTCTTATTATTATTTTAATCCAATATGGAACTCTCAGATTTACCACCATTCTATCAAACATTAATCCAAGCTTTGAAAGCACGTACCAACGGTGCCGCTGAAGGTACGGGTATTTTGAAACTTGTGAACTCCGGTAAGGCTACACTTGGTACTATTCCTGAGCCTATCCAGAAGTACACTTTAGGTGTTCAGAATGCCATCTTTGGTGATTATCCCAAGACTTCAGACATCGCTCCTTCTATTATCTTCACTGTTATATTTTTTATCTTCTTTGTTGCTCATTTGTTTGTGTTCTTCAAGAACTACTCCAGGGGTCACAAGTTTTGGTTATCTTTATGCTTCGCCTTTTACTGCTTGCTAAGAGTCTTGGGTTTTGCCATGAGGGCTGCCTGGGGCCATAATATCTTGAGGTTGGAAACGGGTATGGCTTCTTCGGTGTTCACTATTGTTCCTATTGTCCTTATTGCCAGCTTCAACTGTGTGTTGGCCCAAAGAATATTCACCTGGAAGCATCCTCATTTAGGTTCCACCAACTTGGTTTGGGGCTGTATGATTTCGCTATACACGATTGTCACCGGTGTCGTCGTCATGGCCATCGTTTCAGCCTTGGTGCCATACATCTACTTCCTCTCTCAAAGCCACTATGACATGTGTCGTCGTGTTGGACAGGCTGCTGGTATCTTATGCTGCATTTACTCGTTGACAGCCTTGATATTTGTCATTGGTGCGTTTGTTATCCCTACTTCAGAAAGAGGCAGAGAGACTTGGACCTATCAGCCTTGGTGGATTGAATCGTTTGCTCCTTTCTACTACGTTGAACGCGGTGCCCAGAAGAGAGCCCAGGATTCGTTTTTGGAGAGAGACATGCATTCGTTGGATGCTGTTAGGATCATTGCTTCCACCACGGAGATGCCACATCGTGCTCTTGAAAAAGTCCAGAGTTGCACTTCCAAATCGGGCCAGTTGAACCACAATTGGTCCATTGTCATCATTTTGGTTACCACAATGTTGATCTTCATCTCTTCTGTCTTCCGCTGTGTGTCTTTGTTTGAGATGCAGGAACAGCGCTACCAGTCCTGGATCTTCAGAAACTGGATCATGTATTTGATGTTTGGTGTCTTTGAAGTTTTTGTCAATTTGTTCTACCTTATTGGTAGAGTTGATTTAAGATTCTACAGACCTGATCGTATCGCTAACAGTATCAGAGAGAAGAGAAGATCATCTGTTAACAACGGTGACTTATCTCAGGTTGACACTTTAAGAGGATCAGACTTGGAAAAAGTGGAGAACACTGGTAGTTACGGTTCCCCTGAATACAACAATGAAGCTGCTGTTGATCAAGCTGTTCCTCCTGTTGAAGATGTTCACAGAGATGTTGGTCCAAATTAGGTTGACACCAGAGAACAGCCAGTTGCTAGCACCAACCCAAATGTCGTGTAAAGCGTTGTTGAATATTTTAAAGATACAGATACAATAGTACTGTCTTTCAGCCGTGATGTTTATGACTTCTGCTCATAGTTTGTCTTTCTAATTCTTATCCCTTTTGATTCAGATAACGCCCTTTGTAGTTTAGCTTCAATAATGATCTGAGATCTAGCGGCTAGTCTCTAAAGCGTTATTAAGTCTCTCCAGTTGAGCAACTACCGTCTCAGATTTTGTCAACTTGTTAGAACTAAAGCGCCCCAATGCAACACTTTGGTCCTCAAATTTTGTATAATATTGTTGTATCAATTCTTCGTGATTTGTTATCAGTTCTTTGAGGGGTTCTTTGAGTTGTCTTAGCTTATCTGTAAGAGTGGCGTATGGGTCTGCATTGGAGTGTTCATGGGTGGGAAATGTTTGTGGAGAGTCAGATGGAGATGAACTAGATGACATTGATTGTTTATCAGGGGGGGTTGGAACTTCAAATAATGGCCCATTGGTTACTTAAACATTAAATGTTGTTGCTGGCTTTGGCGGCTGTTTAAAAATTGGTGTAGTGCGCGTACCGGAACCAGAGTTCGTTTTGAAAAAAATCTTGGATAAGCTTAAATGAGCTTCCTAAGTAACCGAAAAGGCCTTAATATCCACTTAACTTAGAGAGAGGAAAAAAAAAAACTCAAACTCATATTAAACAACCCTTAATAGCTGATCAAAATGTCTGACTTTGAGCCACTCACATCCACAACCCGTCCATTGACCCAATGTACACTTACGCTCCGTATCATCAAGTCCTTCCCTTACCGTAACGTCAAGAACGTGATTCTTCCAAGCATCGATCTCACAACCACCACACCTCGTCAACTTCTCACATTGATGCAAGATATGATCAACAAGGAAGGTAAATACAGACCTTACAGAGGTGTTGAGTATGATACTTTAAAGATATACACCAAGGCTCATGGTACCAAGTCTATGAACTTAGTTATCAACTTTGAAAAAGACGATGAGTGGGTTTTGAAATTAGACGACACAAAGACCTTACAAGAGTTAGGTGTGGAAAATGAAACTGAGATCAGTATGTTCAAATGGGTTGACTATGAAGCCTTCAAGGCTAACCCTGAAGAAAAGTGGTGATGGTCTGTGAAACTGTATATAATGTATGTCTTGAATGAAAGAAGTATGTCATTACTTGCACTAATCTCACTGTTACTCGTGGAGAACATGGGCTTACACAAGAGAACTATCTAGAAGTCTTGGATCTTTAAATTAGTAATCGGCCTACAGTAGGGTACCAACTTGCCCGCAAATCAGTGACAGCGCGATAGATTTCGCCCGCGTACACTGGGAATACTGGAAAAAAAGCCTACCAAAAGAACCCATCAGATATACCCCGCTACACAAGAGTGTGTATTTTGTGAGAGTGAGAAGCTGTTCTAACTATCTTCAACGCATAGTAAGATGTCCACTGCTGCTAGAAGAAGACTTATAAGAGACCTCAAGGTATGTTGATTTACTTGTGAGGCTTTGACTGGATAGAGAATTGCGGTTTCCTAAGATTTCAAGGGGCGTTGCGATCTTTGATATAAACCTTGAAATGTTTTTCTTCATCAGAAACTCAAGAAGCTCAGTGTTCTATTACCCAATTTCCAGCAAGATTCAAACTCCAAAGATTACACGGTATCGATATCAAGACACCTCAGAAACTAACACCACTGCTTAATGTCAGAGAATCCAACAAGATCCACCAGATGGAGTTAGCGCCTCCCCACACGCGGATAACGTTATGATTTGGAACGCCATCATCATCGGGCCTTCAGACACGCCATTTGAAGACGGTACGTTTCGTCTCAGTATCACATTTGACGAAGAATACCCTAACAAGCCTCCTCAAGTGAAGTTTCTCAGTGAGATGTTCCATCCTAATGTTTACGCCTCTGGTGAATTATGCCTTGATATTTTACAGAATCGTTGGTCTCCTACCTTCGATGTCAGTTCTATCTTGACCTCAGTCCAGTCGCTTTTGAATGACCCGAACACCGCCTCCCCTGCTAATGTTGAAGCTGCTCAGTTGTACAAGGACCATAGCTCCATGTACGCCAAGAGAGTTAGAGAGACTGTGGAGAAGAGTTGGGCCGAAGATTTGATGGATGACGACGATGACGATGATGAAGATGAAGACGGCGAGGATGAGGATTAAGACGTGGCTCTAGTTATATACAGGGTTCAAACCGTAATGTACATTATTTGTTAAGGAGAAAGCGTTATTTACAATGGTTTGCTATTCTAATGCCTCTAATATATACATACACGTAGCTCTGATTTCTCTCGTTGATCATCTCAACCATAAGTAATACCATTTCTTAGCGCTGCTTCTTTTGCTCTGCTCTTCCTCCAAGGTCAATCTCTCCCTTTCCTCTTGTTCTTGCTTTTCCTTTATCAATCTCTGTTCGTCTTCGTATTCTTGTTGTCTTTTCAATTCAGCAAGAACCAACGGACTTTCTGGCAATTCGTGCTTCAGTCTCTCCATATCTTCTTCGCCGTAGAGCTTGTCTCTCCACAAGGCCAAACAACTGATAATCAAAGCAAAGTAGATAACAGCCTTAGACAATGGGTCAAACTTACGAGTCATGTTCTTAAATTCTTCTTTTCTACCTTCAGAGATCTGCAACAAATCAACATCAGGTAGCTTGTGAATCTTCGTGAGAGCAGTAGGGTTGACCATGGCTAACTTAGAAGGCAGGGCAAACGGCAAGTCCTCCGGTGGGACATTCCCATACTTCGTAGACCCTTCACTGAGTGTCTCTCTAGGACCCCAATTGGCATAACTGATATAATAAGCCATGCGCTTCTGATCATCAGTCATGAGACCCCAGTTCCTCTTCATTCGTTTCTCAACCTCTTGGATCACTTGATCGCGGTGGAATGTCGAGAGTGCAGGGAATTTAGAGGGGTCTTCGAAGATTGGCTTGGTGTCTATTGGGTCATACGATTCCTCTGTTGTTAAGAACCCATCAAAGATATCACGAATGGACATGGAGGAGAATTTGGCACGCTCCTTTGCTGAGAGCTTGACCTGTTTCACTTGAGATGGGTCGCTGGATGTGGATGTATATGTGCTAGTTGTTGGCTCGGTTGTGGATTTCTTGGTTTCAGTGGCTTTTGTTTCTTTGATTGGTTCTGTGTCTAATGTTGGGAACTTCATAGAGTAAGAAGCAACAGCATTTGATCTTGGTGAGAGCACGGCTCTACTAGGCAAAGACCCAGTACAGGCTCTGATAGAGTTTCTTAATAATGACATGATCTGCGGGATACTAAGATATTCTCTATCACTAGTGAAGTATCCCTTTAAATGGGGTCATTAGGGTTGATTTCCATCTCGACGCTGTTTGTTGTATTATTTTTCCGGAAGACACCTAATATGAAATGTCCGGGTGTTACGCGGGTTTGCCGGAGATACATGACAGGCGTGAGATCTGTACTGAGTTGCAATCTGTGTAAATGACTTGTATTATTTATATGCGACCCAGGTTGTTTTCAAAAGTATATTACCATGATTACCCGACATTATTACTCTGAAGAAGGCTCGTCCTTTTCAACAGCAGGAGCAGCATCTGTAGAAATGGCAGATTCATCAACATCAACATCAGCAGCAGTATTACTAGTTGATTCCTCGGTGATTTGTTCCGAAGTCTCTGCTGTTTCGGCAGTAGAGGTGGCCTTCTTATGTTTTCTCTTCCTGCTTTTCTTCTTCTCGCCTTCTTCTTTATTTTCCTCCTCGTCCTTGTTGGTTCCGTCAGTCTTGGCAACTTTCTTCTTCTTGACACTTAATGGGTTTGGCTCACTTGGGCCCTTTCTCTTCTTTGGAGCAGCAGCGCCAGCTTCTCCCTCTTTCTTTGTGTCTTTGCTCTTACCGGAATCATTCAAACCAGCACTCAGCTTCCCCTTTTCTTTCTCCACACTGACCACCTCACTGGCTTTAGATAAGGACTCCATAACCATGACGGCTCTGTTCATGTAAACGATAGGAATGCCCGGTGTCTTTCTCAACGAGAACCTCAAACGCTCGTTGTCCGTAGCGACAACATAACGATGCTTATTCTCACCATCAATGATGACGACGGACTTCATACATTCATGGGAAGGTTTAATATCACCGAAATGACCACAACGACGTCTTTCAAAACCCTTGGCGTATTCGATGAGATCTTGGTTCTTAGTCTCGTACAGAACTTGCATGCAGCATTGCGTGATCATAGGCTTCACTTCATCTTGTAAAGTTCTGGTTAGACCCTTGACGAGATCAAAAGATTGAGAATGACATTTGGTGATTAGTGTATCGTCTATCAGAACTTGGTATGGAGAACGGAATTTGAAAGTATGCGTGTAAACTAGCATTTGCTTACGATAAGCCTTGGCTCTCTTTTGACGCATTGTGATGGATTTTTTCTATGGATGGTGACAGTGAATTGGTTGTTGGGCCAGTTGAAGTAAAGTCAACACCTATAAGAGATGAGCTATGCATGATATAAATTAAATTTCCTTTTCAAATTTTCTTGATGATGTATTGCAGGAGGCGGAATTCGCGGAAACAGCCCTATCTTGAGATCACGTGCCACTGGATCCTGCGCTTTGCTCCGCGATACTGACGAATCAGACGTTTTTATTCATGTTGAAAGAATCAAATAGCTTGGAAGTTTGACACAAAATGTATGGACAATCCAGTTTAAATCAACTTAAAGAAGGTCGTTAGAAAGATCTCGGAGGATACCGCTCTTTTTCTCTTAGCATTCATCCATCGCTAATATTACCTGGAGATATTCTCTCGTCTTATTCAACATTTTAGGGGGTTCATATCATTAATCAGCATTCATACATTAACTTCCTTTACACTTCCAACATTTTTCTGCATTCTCTTCATCCATCGTTGCATCTTCTAACATCATCAAAAGCATTATGATCTCAAATCAGATACCCACGTCAGAGACTCCAGAGTCCTCTCAGAGCTCAATAGTACCCCAACAAGGATCAGACATGGCCAGCGAGGGAAGTAGCATACCGACTTCGATCTCTCCATCTGCTTCTCCAGGACCAGAAGATCCAGCTGAACCAGAATCACAATCGATACGGATAACGCTAAGTGAGACGGAACTAGGACCGGGATCAAACACAAGTCCAAGCAAAGATCCATCCAGACAGAAGTCCAAAGGGACAATCCAGGAGATTACAAGGCCTGCAACAAGGAAGGAGAAATCTTCGAGGAGGAAATCTGCTTCTGAACCACCTCTCGACGCCAAATTCCGCAAGGACAACTCTAGGAAGACCGACACATCTCTCCCCAAGCAGCTCAAACGGAAGCCCAACGTCCACGCCCGTCTGTCGAACCGTCTGTCGAACCCCAACAACTAACATCTGTTGATTCGACTACGCCGTCTTTCTCGATCAACCACGACCCAACCAAGCCAAGAGAAGAGCATAACCTGCAAGATTATTACCCTGATCTGAACACAACCGAATCATTGCCATTCATAGTTATCCCAAGGAACGACACGCAGAAACACAAGACGAAGAGCAAACTCAAGAAATTAGAGAGAAACATTATATCCCAAATACGAAGAAATCAACAAAGAAGGCGAGAGTTGAACCAGACGAAGCAAGTGAAACTTTTCAAGAAACCTGTCTTCATCAAAGTTCAAGAGAATCAGGAAGACGACCAAGATCAAGATCACGATCACGATACGACAACCATCATGAATTCAAAATACCTCCCATATCACCGTGAAAATTTATCGCCATATTCAGAGCAGATGTTGGCTGACAACTATGGTTTCTCCAAATCATACACTATGGACGAGCAAGATCATTATTTCCTCCAGTATCACAATAGGTCAAGAACGAATTATACCCCCAAACACATTGAATCTGAATCACAACTCGAATCGGTACCGCAAGATCAAACAGTTGCGACACCTACTGAAGCCACTATCACGCCCGCTGAAGTCAATATCTCCTCTGGTTTGTTCGAGCAATGCATGACACAGTTAGAGCACAAATGGCATACTTTACAAATGTGCATCCCGCCACCATCACCAGAAAACACGCCCTTAACTTCCACACACCTATCACAGTATCATTCGGACACAGGACACACCACAGAGACGATCACTCATCCGGAGACCTTACAGCCATGTTCGATCTGTTTCCATAGCTCGACGCCGGACGAAAACAACGCAATGATCTGGTGTGATTGTTGTGATGTCGCTGTCCATATGGATTGTTATGGTGCTAGAACTATGCCTGGCGAAGGAGAAGTGTGGCTGTGTTCTCGCTGCGAGAGATTAGGGCTATTGAAGCATCCGTTACGCTACTCTTCCAAGGACCAATTGCGTTGTGCTGTGTGTCCTAGCACCACTGGGGCATTCAAACAAATGAACGATGGACAATGGTGTCATTTGATTTGTGGGATATGGATCCCGGAGCTGGGTGTTGCCAATATTGGGATCATGGAGCCCATCGACGGCTTGGTCAATATCCCTCGGGAAAGATGGGAATTGAGATGTTATCTTTGTAAGCTGAACGTCAAGGGGGCTTGTGTTCAGTGCTCGGTTAAAGGTTGTGCTAGGGCTTTCCATGTCACGTGCGGTGTCCGCGCTGGGTTGGTTATGTCTTTGGATATTGAGAAGGCTGAGAGTGGTACTGAGGCTGATGTCAATGGGTCTGCCCTTGTTCATAAGGCCATTTTGAATCACGGTAAGGATATCAGATGTTACTGCCATTTGCACACGCCGAAGGGTCTTGCTGGTGAAGACGTTAAGGATAGAATAGAGAAAGTGAAATTGTTTTACAATCGAGATCGGAAACACAAACAGTTGGAGATTGAACCTGTTGACCAAGAATCAACCACAAACAAAGTCAAGAATCACAAATGGCTCACTCCCCGAGGCTCACCGCTCGCACCTGATTCGTTCATCTCCGATCTTTCAGCATACCTCCAGACTCAACCATCACTGGAAGGCTTCACGCCGGTCCAGATCTCCGAGGTATCACTCCTTATGACCAAATATTGGACTTTGAAAAGATCATATTCCCCATATCCTGGTCGACTTTCTCTGATTCCAAATATGAACGACTCTGAAGATACTCGCAAGGGTACGATCACAAAGTACAAATATGATGGGTCCAATGGGGAGAAGCTACGGAAGGTTATGGAGTTTTCCGAATTGTTATGTTCTGATTTGGAAAAGCTGGAATCATTGGGGGAGAAGTTGACTGATTGGTTTGGCAATAGGATTCAAGATGGATTGGTTCAGGATCAGATTCTTGGTGTGCTCAGCCACCCGGGCACTGATGGTGCTACAGATCAGCTATGGAACCAAGGTCTAAGAGCTCTTAATGAGGGGAACGGCCGCAGGTTGCAGTTGTTACGGTCCGAGTATTATCACAATGAGCGTCATCACCTCAACGACGGGTTTAGAAATCACTATGTTCCTGAGAAGAGAGCCATGGTCGCAACGAAAACTGCCGGTGCACAAACGGAGGAAGATGATGATGAAAAGGAGGAAGAAGAAACCCAATATTCGGAGGTTGAAGTTCAGATTACCAACGCTAAACACAAGACCAAATCATCAAAGAAATCCAAGCCAACCAAACCACAGCGTCGTGATCAACGCACATCTCACTCCAAAGATGTTCCAAAGCAATGCATCAACTGTCACATTACCCACTCAACACTATGGAGACATTCTCGTAATCCAGAATTTCAACGACACGTCACTCTCTTTAATGGTATGACTAAGGTTGTAGGTATGACTCTGTGTAATGCCTGTGGTGTTTATGAGATCAGAAATCATGGTAAGTGCAAGCCTGTATCCGAAGAGGATAAGTTGAAGAACAGGGGTGGTAGAGGTTTGATGGTTTGGGAACAGGAACGGGATGAAAGTGATAGCGCTGATGTTGCTGTCTCTAAGGATCCTGGTGGGGAGTCTCTTATTGGTGTTGATGCCTCCGAGAGATCAGTTGTATTACTAGAGTCCAGGTCGATTGAATCGACATCATCTGATCATGCTGAAGATCAAGCCGATGGGAGTAAGAGATCACATCCAGAGACTTCTATGAGCCAGAGAAAGACGAATGACGCGGAATCAGAGGTTGAGGTTTCCCCGGATAGATTGAATAAAGAAAGTTCTTTTGATCCTACGCTGCTTGAACCTGTCACAGAGAATCCAACTGATATTGCTGATTCAGTCATGTTTGAGTCTGGTACAGACAAAGATATACAGACTGGAACTGTCATTTCAACATCTAGTGTCACTGAGAATGGAATGCTAATTGATAAATTCATCCAATTGAACCCGAATCTGAAACCTCAAAGGCCCGGACCTTTCGCTTGGAGATATCTCATCTCCATGAATCTCGTTACGAAAGAAGGATATCTGATCCCTGAGAGAGAGTCTGAATTGGTCAAAGTCTTGAAACAGAGGAAAGCCGAGCTGGAAGGGACGTTTGATGAAGAGAGTGAGCTGGTAAGAGGGGAGAAACTGAAAGAAAACGGTGGAAGTGGTAAGGCACGTCAAAAGAAAAGACTTCTGGACTCTCTACAATTCGACGTCAATTTCAAGATCCCTGTAAATTCTAAGTCCATCGAATCGTCAATGTCAGAGAACGAGGTGGAAGTATTCAAAGAGTTACAAAGGCCAATAACCTCTGCATTCCTCGACGGCCATCCCCATCCAGAGCTCCAACAGGATGTAATCACCATCTCTGACTCAGAGCAGAATCTGTCACCAGCTCCCCATCCAAAGGTCCCTTCAAGGAAAAGATCCAGACCACTAAGACACGCTGTTGTTTCCGCCATTGAGAATCAACGCATCATAAAGGACCAAGAGCAACAACGGTTAATCGATGGGAAGAGAGGGAGAAGAGTGGGTAATAAAAGAAGGAAATCTCAGAATAGCTCTAATCTTGCTGGTGTCAGTGGTGACGAATCGGAAACTAGCAGAGAAATACTGATTATTGCTGATAATTCTGCAATTACTACCTCGGCCTCTGGTGTTATTGAGACGGATTGATTCGGTTTTTTTGTGAATCGTTGAGTGTTTCATTAAAACGACATATCTTAGGAAACATCACGCTGCTCAGTGGTATATAATAGGATGTTTATCATAGTATGAATTAATGACCTACGCTGCGCTCTGGTAAACTGGCAGGATCACTACAGTGAGCTACTTGCCCTTCCGGGAGGTTGCTACGCAATTGGCGGCGTTGGGGTAGTTCTAATCCTATATTCTATTGCTACTTAGTTCTAATCCTAAATTCTTTCATGTACAGCAACCAATTCGACGATCTTAAGAATACGTAAATTTAGCTTTTGATCACTGCGTGTTTTATTTCCATCTGTTAATATAAGTGATCTATTCAGATCATTTAGCATCAATGAGACAATTTGAAGAATGCTTAATATTTATAGATTTGATCAAAAATTAATTTGTAATTGATGCTGCCAAATTGAACTTCTGAAGCTTGGAACGCGCGATATCAGTGATAACTACGTCGCATGGACGTAGTTATCGGACATATTCCAATTAGCTGATTGAGTAGTACGTCTAAACTATATATTATATAATTAAATATAAATTGTTTAATAATAAAATTTTAAATAATATTTAATAATTCATAGTAATGAGCATTAAATATTAATTAATACTTTGTATGAAAAAATATTATAACGCGACAAAATATCATGAATATTAAAATATAATTATAATTATAATTAATGAATTATAATATTTCTGAACATCTGATGAAATTATTATATTATTATTAATATATTTATTTTAAATTAACTAAATTATATAATAATTATTCTCCATGCATGCAATCTAAAATTAATTATTGAAGTTATAAATACCATCGATGATCTTCGGCTATCTAGTTGTAGTACTTTCGCCTCCATTGGGTACTGTTAAATTGATTGATTCATGAATTTTTAAAAATAATTTAATATTCAATTAAATAAACTGATCCAATTTTAGCGCTCTAAATAATTTGATTATCGACCTAGCATAAACATTCTCTAAAGGCTATGAATCCAAATAATAATTAGATCTTATGTTACTGGCACATGACAGGTTCAAATCTCTACATTTGCACTCTGAGCTAACCATCTTTCTTTATATACTGATCCAGATGTAAAACTGTACAGCGATCAGTTTCAAATTGAAATAATTATTGGCCTCATTTATTGTTATGGAACAACTTTTGATACTCTACGCTAGTAGTATCCAATTGATGACTGTTTGATGACATCAAACTACAACTGTCTGATCTGAGGTCTTCTGCTGTAGTAGAAGCTTATTGGCAAAGATAATCGGAAACTTCAGAAGATCACCCAAATTGTAAAGCATGAACCTGTAATCTGCGTAACTGATTTAAGATCTCTTCAAGAAGGTT
>JAKTWX010000423.1:466-15817 GCA_030582275.1 Waltiozyma pijperi | reverse complement strand
TCTTTCCGAATCGGGAATCCAAATTCAATCACATGCAGGACCGCAATTTTCTAGGCGCCGGCGCTCTATCGCAGCTTTGACACAATCGTATGGTTATGCAGCCGGGGCCCGGGAGCCCCAGTTTTCTTCCTCGACCAGCCGTCTGGTTTTGGCAGAGATCTGCTAGGCGGGGGTCCGTTTGGAGCATGTGTAAATGTTTTGTGTTTCTATGTCTTATAAATCATCATTGAAAGCGTTTTTTTTTTTTTAAATTAAAGACATATAAATCTCTAAACTAAAGAATCAACAAACTTCGAGATTCATTTCAGTGTAGCAGAGGGTTATCGGGAAGTTGTCATGATGAGATTTCTGAAAGAGATCTCAGATCTGCCATAGCCTGGGCAATTCAGATCTGGGGCGAAATTGAGGACCTAATCAGACCAATCTTTGACAGGTTTGACCACCATCAATATTATATATTTATGAACCACTTAGAAACAATTCATATTGGATTATACATGAAGAGATTTTAATGCAGATGATCAATTAACAGACTCCCAAATCTTTGAACAAGTTCTAATTGTTGGAGCCAATTACAATTCACAGATTATAAAGAAGCGAATTACAACGAACGTGTCTTCGCTTCTTCCTTTTCTCCTCCCGAAATATTATAGATGTAGGATTCTTGAAACGTTAGATTTGAATTTAGTAATTACTGATTTTTGAATCAGTCAGTAAGCTAATCGACTGGCTGCCTTAATGATTAAGTTGAATTGATCGAGTTTACCATAAATATCACCGTAATTTTGAAGCCCTGAATCAGACACTTTCAGAACTGGTGAAGGTATATTCTAGCATATATATTCGCACAAAAAATCAAATGAGCGTTGTCTCATTTAAATCTTCTTGTATATATCAAAGGATTTAATCTATGTTTAAACCATTACAGCCAATTATATAGCTTCATGATGTGAGAAACCATAGATGCTTTATCTAACACAGCGTCGCTACATAATTGGCCAAGATTGGAGGTTCGGCCCAGGGCCGCCTGTGGCCGTAACAAATATGCGCCGCCTGGGATTTCGGGGCACGCATGTGCACGCAGTTCTTTATACACAGATTTAGGCAGAACATGCAACAAACAATCGAACCAAAGCGACTCACACTAGAAAAAAACCAATAAAAACGAAAAAATAGGATTTCTTTCCTCTCATTATCTAAGACAGTTTTGACACAACCTTACGACCTTATTCACCAAAAATCAAAGGATAAAGACTAAGATGTAAGACTACCTTCACGCTCTACTGTACTTATCCGAGATATTCATATCAATAGAGCCTGTCCTCAGCTAAGGAGACACTAGTTATACCGATTTTGCCTTACTCTGAATTCAGGTTTCGCACACGTGCACTGTGACGCTTTTGACACATCCCATATCCCATATGATGATGGCTTGACTCTTGAACTTTGCACTTTGGAATAACTAGACTCTTTTTGTGATATAACTCAAAGATTTTAAATAACTAACCTCTCTTTTTTGTTCAGTGATAAAAGCAACGCTTATTTTCAACTTTTTCTTCCTTGATTATTTGTTACATTTCACACATATCGAACTTCCTTGCTATCCAGGAGTATCCCTGCTTTGTTTGTGATATTACTAAGATCTGTCCGTTTCTGTTTCTTTGTAATTAAGTTTAGATTAGAGACTACTTTATTTGACATACTTCTTTCTCCGTCTACACTATTGTTCAAACAACCACTTAGTTGTGAGTTACTGATCAGTTTTGTTGCACCGGAATAGACACAGACTGCCCCTCCCACCTTCGGTCGAGTCAGCATATGAAAAGAGGTTACTAAAGGACGACCAATTCATTGATATTAAGTTCATCCATTTTTTTTTTCCTGAAGTGTGTGTTTTTTTGTCTTGTTTGTTCGGATCGAAAGTTTTCATTAGCCGCTAGATCCTCCTCATTTTTTCGTATCACATCTTGTTACATTCTGAAATATGGCATTAGCTAACAGAGCCCCTGTTAGTTTCACAGTCAATGAAGAAGTCACATCAGCTTCACCATCATTCAAGCCTCGTCGCTTAAGTTTAGACAAAGAAGTCCAACCAAAGAAGTCGATTCTCAAATCTCCAAAGTCTGTCAAAGCCGAAAGCAACTACGATGATGAGGCTGTTTCACCATCACACATAAGGGAGTCCACACCAGAGAAGTCTACGAGTCCAAGCACAGATAATATGTCGGATGCCTCTCCTGCAAGTACAAACCCGTCATCTGTCTCATCACAATCTACCCCACCACCTCCGCCAGTGAAGGAAAAGAAAGAGAAGGCACCAAAGGAGAAGAAAGAGAAGAAGGAGAAGAAAGAATCAACCAAAGCCTTGATAGCAATTGGTATTTCCACAACAATCCCAGTCACGGGAGAACGCCCACTTCCCGAGAAGTGCGATTCCATTGATGATGACGTTCTATATCAGATCTTCACTATTCTATATGAGAACGACAAAGACCAGAAAGGTATGACCGTCAAACAGATATGCGATGTGCTCTTGGAATCAAACCCTGATATGGCACAGCTTTCGACCAAGACTTCTAACTTGATCTCTGCCAAGTTGAATGCTTATGTCAAAAGGGTTGAAAAAGGTGAGAAGGATTTGGTGTATGCTCTTTCAAGAGAGTGGGCCGATGCTTCCCCAAAGAGGATGATGTACGTCTACCGTGGGTTATTGGCACCTGACTACCAAGAACATGCATTGGCTGCCATCGAAAGCCAGAGAATTGCTAATAAGAACATGGCCAGCGCAGCTGCTGCAACTGAAGATCCAACCACAACGTTCCCAGTCAACATGCCTGATAAGAAGAGTATGTTTGAAGGGTTTGATCCAGACGTTCATTTGGTTGCTCCAGCGAATCATGAGATGAAGAGACGTGCCACTGCCTTTGATTTGGGGATCTATAGAAATACCTTCACAGAATCTGTTCCGTTGGATCTCACACTGCCACAATTGACAATTCCATATTCTTCAGCCCCGGTGGTTGGTTCTCTTGGCTCTTTGAGCAAGTTCTCTATGGCTAAATCCGGAAATTATCAAGCAGCAGTTCACAACTCATTGGTTGCCAATTCCGCAGCTATTCTAGATTATGATTTGGAAAACATGGATGCTGTCCGTGACAACGAAGAAGGAGACGAAGACGAAGATATGGACGATTTCATTGGAGGAAGTGGACCTAGTTTCCATCATGTGAAGACAATCATGAGAACAGTGAACAAGAGATCCAAGTCCATGTCCTTCATACAAAACAAAAAGGGTTGCCATTCTGTTACAATCGCAGCAGCCTCAAGATTCCCAAGAGCACAATCGAATACTCAAATGGATGTAGTCAAATCAGCTGGTCCTGTTCATCCTCATGGATTTGATAGAGAATCAAGACTATCCATTTCTTCTCATACGGCAAGATTGACTATTAACGATGAACCTCCAATTGCCCCTAAATGGGTGAAGGCCGTGAGGGATGGCTTCTTGACCCAGGATATTGGCTCCCCGGAAGATGTGTCCTTAGCTGAATTGGATTCGATGTTTTCTTGAAGTAACCTTTTCCATCTAATTGCATTTGTTATTCATAACGTCAGTCATCAATAGTATTGATTCTTTGTTACTGTCACTGGTACTGTTACTGTATATTTTCACGAATTATAATGACTATATCGAACGCCTGCTACACGTACTTCATATATAATACCATGGCTCTACTTATGAATGCAAATGTGTTGATATTATTAATAGAGATGTACAAATATGTTTATAACGTTCTAGGTCATGACGTACTTTGGACCATCACCACCTTCTGGGACAGTCCAGTTGATATCTTGGGTAGGAACCTTGATATCACAGGTCTTGCAATGGATACAGTTTTGAGAGTTGATTTGGAATTTGACTCCATGTTTGGCCTTATCATCTTCAACATATTCGTAGACACCAGCAGGGCAGAATCTGTTTTCAACACCTTTGAACTTTGGGTATGAGATATCTGTGTGCTTTTCCATGTCTTGTTCAGGGATTCTTAGATGGTTTCTTTCGTTTTCGTCGTGGTAAGTACCTGTTCTGGAAACAGAAGTCAAGATATCAAAAGATATTTTACCATCTGGCTTTGGATATTCAATCTTCTTGTATTTGGAAGCGTCTTCAGTTAAGCCGGCGTCAGACTTGTGGTGTTTGAAAGTCCATGGGATTCTACCCTTGAGGATCAAGGAGTCCACACCAGAGTAAGCAACACCAGCAAACAAACCAAGCTTAGTACCGAATGATGGTCTCAAGTTACGAACTTCGTTCAATTCTTCATGAATCCAAGATGACTTATAAGCTTCTTCGAAGGATTTCAAATCAAGAGGTTCAGAGATAATAGCTTGTTCTGGGTCGTAATCTTCATCTTCTTCAGTCTTGATCGGCTCCATCTCAGCAATAGCAGCGTAGATGTTTTCGGCAGCAAGCATACCGGACTTCATAGCAGTGTGGGTACCTTTGACTTTAGGGACGTTCATGAAACCAGCAGTGGCACCAACTAAGACACCACCAGGGAAATGTAACTTTGGAACACTTTGTAACCCACCCTCGTTCAAAGCTCTAGCAGCGTAAGAGATGCACTTACCACCTTCAAGAACAGAAGAATAGAATGGATGATGCTTCATCTTTTGGAATTCTTGGTATGGAGAAACCCATGGATTCTTGTAATCTAACCCGACAACAAGACCAACAGCAACCAAGCCATCACCGAAATGATACATGAAACCACCACCGTAGACATCGTAGGATAATGGATGGCCTAAAGAATGAGCAATGTAACCTGACTTGAATTTAGAAGGTTCGACTTCCCAAACTTCCTTGATACCTAAACCGTAAGTTTGGTTCTCACGACCTTCTCTCAAGTTGAACTTTTTGATGACTTCCTTGGATAGAGAACCATGACAACCTTCAGCAAAGACTGTCATTCTGGCATGGAACTCCATACCTCTTTCGAAAGTGTCCTTTGGCAAACCATTTTTACCTAAGCCCATATCTTTTGTAGCGACACCCTTAACGGAGCCATCTTCGTTGTATAACACTTCTGAAACAGCGGTACTTGGATAAACTTCGACACCCAAATCTTCTGCCTTCTCAGCTAAGTGCTTAACAACTTCGCTCAATGAGGCAATGTAGTTCTTACCCTTGTTTAACATCTGTGGTGGCTCAGGCAATGGGATGGCATAATCTTTGATCAGATATCTTAAGGTTTCTTCTTCAACTAAAGTGACGATTTCAGCAGGTAACGGTATACCTTCTCCGTTTTCGTCATAATATTCACTCTCTGGGAACAATTCTCTCAAAGCTCTCGGTTCCAAAACCGCACCACTGACAATATGAGAACCCATATCACCAGCTTTTTCAAGAACGACAACTCTGATTTCTCTTGAATCATTTTCGATTTGTAATTGCTTGATCTTGATGGCAGTAGCGAGACCAGCTGGACCACCACCGATGATACAGACATCAACATGGTCAGCTGCTCTTTCTTCATTCAAGATCTCTAAAGTTTCCTTATCAAATTGGGATGGTTGAATCTCTTCGGAAACAATTTGATATCTAGTGGCAGAGGTACTGAATAATCTTTTGTTACTGTTGATTGTTCTATTGATTGGAAATCCGGTCTTGGTGTTTGATGAAAGGGATGGTAGTATTATTCTGTAGCTCTTGGCGGCTAAGCTATTGATGCTCTTGGAACAGACCCTAGCTTCTGATAGTAACTGCTTTCTTAAAGACATTGTGGGTTGTATTATAAGTTCGGCCGATGTCCGTTTGAGAAATCTGTAGATGGTAAGAAAAGAATATGGATATATGAATTTGAAAAACTTCTTTGCTGGACAGATGAACTTAGGACTTCCCAGAAACAAGAGTGGACGTTATTTATTTATATGAAATATGAATCCAGATATATGAACTAGGTAAAATGAAAAATATCAATAATAATGTTCATGATCATTCATATGAGTTTTGTGTTGTGTATGCCGGATGTATGACCGCGAACGGAGCTAAATTTGATAAATTATGCTGCAGATGCCGGCCAATTAAAATATATAAATTTGCAAGCAACAAGAGTCAGATCGATACAAGAGCCGGTGATTTTGGGGGATGAAAACAGAATAATTTGCAAAACACATTCCTGATTAACCATATACAATCATTCATGACATTAGTCTGTCTTGATAGCGATTTTATTGATATTGGAAACAAGGGATGTTCCAGCTGATGTTGTCTCCCGTGACTTCTTTCGGATGCAATCACCCGAGATTTTCAAGACCGGTCCCCGGAGCGCGCGACGCGCGAGATTCAGCACCGATCAGAATTCAGTAGCGCGTAGCGCATTCACGAGTTACAAGTTAAGACGTCTACACATAACATGACAACAAGAAGAGCACCAAGTTCCTAGCAGTATGAGCTAAATTATGCGACAATCATTATAATTTCATGATATAATACAATTCTAAATAACCTGAAACTTTCAGTACATATGCAAAATGATCAAGGACTAACTAAGCAACCCACACATAAAGAACCTTCTCTGTAGATTCCTTCATCATATCTTTAGCCAAATTCCAATCTTCTTCACTTTGAATCACAATCAAATCACCATCCTCATCTTGGTACTTGATCTTACTATTCATGACACCACCGCATTGAGTGATCTTTCTTTCGACCTTACTGACAAATTCTTGTACTGGGATATCCAAGGCCGTCATCATAGTGAAGAGATCCTTCTTGTACATAAGTTTCACCATGATAGAATTACTGGAGGTGGAAGCTCTAACAGATTCAGAAAATGATCTTTTCCCTTGAAACTCTTGTGTGGCTCTTCTGGATTGTGGGGTTTGTATCTCTGATTTATGTCTAGAATGTAACACAAATTTATCTTGATGAACCGAACTAGTGGAACTGGTCGCCGTGGTCGAGTCTGAGGCAATTCTACTGCCGTTACCAACATATGATGATCTGTTGCTGGTAGCGGCCATTGAGAATCCGTTACTTCGTCTATCACCATCCATGTTTAAGTTTGACATACCACCAACCAGAGTGTCCCCATTGCTGTTTCTCTGATTGTAATCTTCTTGTAAATTAACAACGAGCTTTCTGATACATTGTTCCCAGTTGGATCTGACTTCATCGTTCTTGAACTTCATTAGAAAGCAACCTGTATCCTTCATACCAGACCATGAAATGTTCAATTGATATGGTGTGGCTGAGCTTATGTTGTAGATATTGGCAATCGAGATACGTCCTTTGAGTTCCAAACCAAGAACTTCTTGATTCAGCAGGTTTGTTTGTGATCTCTTCTTCAAAGCAGTAATCGATGGTTTCTTCTGCTGTGGGACAATTTCCTTGAAAAAGATGATAATATTTTCAAACAAGTAGATTTGGAATTCACGTTCTTCTGACACCTTGGAGTTGTCCTTCACGGAAACCTTATCATAGAACAACAATTCACCAAAGCTCTGGACATTGTACCCCTTCCAATCAACCACCTTGTCATACAACTTCTTTAGAACTTCAATGTTTTCAACTCTTCTTTGGTTTTCATTAATATCATTAGCAATCTTCTTAGCAATATCCAAAGATGCCATCAATTCGTTGTAATTTGGAGAGGATGGGTCTGTATGCTTGATAAGTTCCTTCAACAATAGCGGATATTTACATAGTCTTTGGACTGGTTTCAACAAGAAACTCTGCAACTCAAAACTGTTCTCAATAACCAAATTGGTGTTGGAGTGTTGTAATGGACTTGATGTGATGAAATCAATAGCAGACTTTTGACCAACTGACCATGGAATATAGAGCTTGAAGAAGGCTTGAGCATGGATGAAAATAGAGCCGACTCTCTGATACTTTGGATCAGAAAGACTGTTGATTTCAAATGATATAAGAACCCTGCGTTGGAAGTCAATGATAGCGTCAAGATTTGGGAACAGCATGTAGACATCGTCGGAGTTCACAAGATTGTTATCCAGTAATTGGTCCTTGTATTTGCTCAAGACCTCCAAATCGGCAACGTACTTTCTCTCAGTCTCCACGATTTCTCTGAGAACCTTGGATTTTGAGTCATCTGCTTTGATTTCATCATCAATCCCTATATTCTTAAAAATGTGCGGTGCCAAATCAATGGTTTTATTCACAACGTTCACGATTCTAATGAAGTCTTCAGTATTATCAGAGAAGACATTTGAGATAGTGAACAAATCGGAGTTATCAAAGTTGAGATGTTCAGTGCATGCCAAGATGAAGGAGTAAATGGATTTCTTACAGATCTTGATGTCATCTGAAGAAATAACTGGAAGTGCCTGTGATGGTTTGATCAAATTGAATATCACACACAAAGGAGAACCTTGTTGGAAAAGAGCCCATAGCTGAGTGACAGGATCACAGTTAACGTTAGCAGGCAACACACCGGCATGAAAAGTGTTCAATGGGACTATTTGAGAGCTGGAAGTCTCTTCACTCATGTTACTGAAGTTGGAATATGCACTTGTTCTGAAGTTATTCGAATCACTGGATCTCAAACTCATGCTTGTATGTCTATTAATGCTAGAACTTGATGAGTTCTTATACTGGGATAAAGAAAGGGCCTGGTTTTCTGAAAGAACTTCTGCACTGGAGTAAGAAAGATTGAGATAAGGCTTCAATTGCGGAACAGTTTCTAGTCTGCGTTTCAACTTCAAACAAATATAGAAGAGAGAATCCTCATTCGTGACCTGTCTATTCATAAGCATTAGAGTGTTGGCATTGCTTGAGTTCATTGTTGGAACTGATAGAGTTGATGAGGAAGGATTGTACCCAATAGGGCTGGGTATGCTCAAGATATTTGCCGTGCTGTTGTTTCGCAGCGATGTATTTATATTGAGACTTGAATTGGTGGATGTGTTCAACAGGTTTGAGGTAGATATAGATTTCAGAGAGATGTTGTTTGAGAGTATACCACCACTGGTAGCATCTGAGAAGGCAGCCATATTTGGTAGAAGAATAATTCAATGTTTCTGTTGGAATGTGGTTGGAAAAGGTAAGTGGGTGCACTAGTACAGTTATATGCTGTACTCAAAAAGGGGTTGCTGTTGCACTAGCTGTATAATGAAATTGAAAATAAATAAAGTGGCGATTCAGGATCAAGGATACGTAACCACTGTACAGACACTTGAGAATAAGTAGCTGGATCCTAGTGATACAATAGAGTAATGAGTTTGGAGTCTCGATTTGTATGCAATCTGAGAATTGTTGCCCCCTTGTTGTTATGTTGTTTACTGCTGCCGCATATTAGACAGATGTAGAAATTTAATTCATCATATTTTCACTAGCGCGCTTTCGCCAAAAGTTTTGCACTAGAACTCGCGCGTTTTGCAAGCGAAAAACACAGGCGAGACGCGAAACTTGGGAACAGAACGAGTTCGCACCTTAGGGTTACCCTGCGCAAATGTGCCTCTGAAGGTTGTTGGATACGCCAATAAGTTCTTACTCTTTATGAAAGCTTATACTAGTATACTGGTTAAAACTTTCAACAGAATTCAAGAAATCTTGAACAGGAACCCCTTCAGAGGGAAATCAAAAGCATTCAAGTACTTCATCCCCATTTTCCTCACATCATAATCAGAGTTTTGTCAACCGAACATTGCCACTAGAAATCAGACATGGTACATATCCCTATAGATCCAAAGGAGATACAGGCCAATAACTTGAGGACACTGAAGGTGAAAAAAGATAGCTTTAACAAAAATCTAATAAATTCCTTCAGAATAATTGGATTTGCCTTTATTTGCATTCTTTATCTTCAAAACATATCGTTGGTCAGGTTCTTACTAAGGACAGCACTCCACTGGATAATAGTAGATCCATTTCCCAAAGGGTTCGCTGTGACCAGCAATCAGAGAAAGAGTATCGTCAAGTCGTTGTTCTTCACTTTGTTGATAATAAATCTCATCTGCGTGTTTTTAGATTTAATTGTTGGAGTCCCGGTCGAGGAACTTGATATTGGGTTGGGCGGCAACAATGGGCAATATCTCTTTGGGGGGCTATCAATTCAGATTATAGGTGAGCAAAAGCCAAGTACGAGACTGAATCTCCTCTATCTCAATGCTATCATTTTTGCTATACAGTACTGTCTACTTTACCACTCCACCATTCTCGATCTCAAACAATCACTTACGTCATCTGAGAGTACAATTACACATCTTGAATTTGATGGGTTCAGCGGAAGAACAAAGTTATCATCAATGAATCCCATTAATGTCTACAATGATATAATGAATTTCACACCTGATGAGGAGCCTTCATCAACAAGCCAAAACACCACAACGGTGGATACCTATGATGGGTACCTCGAAAATAGATTGAGTCCAGGGAACCTCAACCTTGCAAACATCATGAACTCAGTATGATATTACAAACTGCACTTATGTTACATACTTCAAATGCATTATATTCTCAAGTCAGATTCATCTATATTACACGTATTTAATTTCAAATGTTAAACCTAATTACCAATAGGACATTCCTTCAAGTAGTCTGCCTTGTTTCTCAAGATTCTAACAGACTTGAAGAAGATTTCTTCTGGTGACATGGCACCAGTGGATTCAACGTTGAAAATGAAGTGATCTCTCTTTCTCCCCAACTTGACTTTGCCGTTGAACTTTTCATGTCTTAGGACTTCTCTGGAAACGGTATCTCTTCTGGCGTCCTTAACGTAGGCCTCACCACTGGAGTTGATGTCGATGACGCCAGTGGAGAACATCTTTTGAAACTCTCTGGCATCTTGGCCAGTGATAGATTCTGTGATGTCAATAGTTGGGAGCAATCTGTAAGAAGCTGTGGAAACTGGAGAGAACTTTGCGTGATCAGCACCAATACCTAATATACAGTGAGCTCTTAAGGAAATCTCTTGGCCTGGTCTTAACTTGGCGATTAGGATATCTGGATCAGCAGAAACAACTGGAGTCTTCAATTTGTCCATTTGGGAGCCTTGTGGTTCGAACTTCAAATCTCTGGCGTAAACATTGCTGTTCTTGTACAATTCGTTTGGATCGGTGGAGCCCTTTGGGGCATTAGGGTTTCTGGAACAGGTGACGTCCAATGTCATGACAATGGTGTTGGCATCAGTTGCTCTGTCCTTTTCATCGATGTTTGTATCAACCCAGTCTAATAAATCTGGATCAACCTTCAATGGGATCAAACCAATTCTGTGAGCCAACACTTCATCTTGTATAACGGAAGTGTTGTTGAAAATATAAATTTGTTCAGCGGCAACAGCTGGAACTTCACTGATCATGATACGACGGAAGGCATTGGCAACAGAAGTATCGATGTTTACCAAGTCAAAGTTGGCAACTCTTTCGTTAAGGTAGGAGATTTTTATGTCAAACTTGGATTTGAACGTTTCCAAGTTCCAAGAGTAATCTTGGCCGTCATTGTGGAAACCTGGATAGTCAGTGGAGACAGTGTTGGTGACACGATCGTGTTCAATTTTGACAATGTTATCAACCATTTTGTTTATGTGAAAAGGATGCAAAAATGTAATAAATTAGGAGAAAACAATCAACCATTAGTGCTCAATTATGTTTGGCTTTCAGCAAATAAATTTTTTTATAACGCCTGTAGGCGCATTCATTTGAAAAAATTGAAGTTGATTATGTCAGCGCATCACGTGCAAGGGAATTCCTATGCATCCGCGGGGATATAAAATTAATATTATTGCTGATCCACAACGGTTAGTACAGATTGATCATAAATTCCAACTGATCAGAGACAAATCACCAGTACTAGACGAGTTATTTTGCCATCAAATATTCAAACCTTTACCCTTCCACTCATTCACCTCTTCCCAATAGTTTCAACCTCTAGTACCATCGCTGGATCACACTCAAGCCGTTAAACCACAACTACCAACTGTTGTTCCCATAACCATATTGCCGCCTTCCACTGTGTTAACAAATCAAACCAGGTAAAGTAGATGTCGAGACGCTGGGTACGAAGCATTAGGAATCTAAGCTCATCACCGGAAGAGATCAAAATTAAGGAAGCAACTTCTAATGATTCCTTTGGCCCAACAGCAACAGAATTGAATGACATAGCTGTTTTGTCGAATAGTCCCAAAGAATTGAAGAAGATATGCCAGGTTCTCAACAAGAGATTACTAGACACATCAAAGAATTGGAGACACATCTTAAAGTCGTTGACCGTTATTTTGTACTGCATTGTTGCAGGCTCACTTGAGTTTGTATCTTGGACCAAATCCAATGCATACATCCTAAAAACATTACAAGAATTCCAGATCAGAGGCAATGACGATTTAGCGCAACAAATCAGGTCAAAAGCCACAAAAATCTCAACTCTTCTAGAGGACTGTAATCTTCTTATTGAGAAGAGAAGCAAGTTACACATATTCAGGAACCAGATGTCCCAACCAGCCACTAAGCAGAGGTCTTCATTGGATATCAACAGAAGCACAGACAAGCTTAAACTTGAAAACTTGCTGCCTACTAATATCTCATCACGAGGGTCGTACAGTTTGGATCTAGTAAGATCAGATAACATATGGGATATATCCAAATCACCGTGTGAGGTTGTATCAAATCCTATTCTTGCTGATATTTCAGAAGAATGAGAGCATTGAAGTCAAATAATTATACATATTCAATCCAATATATCTTTGATAGAAAATCTTATATCCGATTACTCCTCTGATCTGTGACCTGTAAAAGTTGCCAACGTCTTGATCAACGTACCGTAGGCTGAGCGGTAGTTGCCGAATCATTGTCAAGTGTCAAGTGGGTGAAGTAGCAAGCTTACCAAGAGATTATACCATTTTCCTATTAGAGTCATTGGCAGGGCGTGTAGATGTGCAATATTTCAATTCACATAGGGTCAAGGTATAAGTAAAGTATTCCACATATATCTGAGAGATCTAATAATTCTTAATCCTGGGTTATGAATAATTGGCACATGTTGGGGATCTGAATCAACTAACGATTCGGCTCATGCTATTTGTTGATTTATAAGGATCAGTAAATTAATTAGTACTATATTTAATTAATTCATGGACGACGTCGAGTTTGAAGTTCAAAATAATATATTTTAGTGAAAACGACGTTATCGAAAAGATAAGGTTCACATCTATACTAGCGCCTCACATCACATCATACATGTACGTTATACTATTGGTTACAAGCCCTTTCACTTAATAATTGCAACTCAGCCACCTCATCTTCCACGTAATGTATATTTAGGGTACTGAGTACTGAGCTGAATACATGAATATTCATTATGATCTTTGCACATACAACAGTACTCGAATAGTAACCACATACCTACGATCAGTATATATTAGTATTATTAATAATAGACATGTATTGAGGTTAACGGCGGATCACAGAAGCTTACCCTGTTCAACAACCGCCATCTAGACAGCCTCTGAGAAGCAGCATTCAAATACCTTAGAAGAATTTCTACCCCGCGAAGGATAACGTTATCCACATTTTCAGATCTAAGGGAGCCGGTAGCTGTGACCCACTTACCAACCCCAAACAGTCAAAAAGCCGCTCAAGAGTCCTTGTATATAGCTGTGTTTTAAATTACATATACTTGACGGCTTAGCCATGATTAGCCTAAAATATTGAGACAAAATCTCCGCCGGGTTATAATATATAAATGCAGTGTATGTGATATATCATTGACTCTTCATCAATTTGGAAATACAGTTAATAGAGAATAGAGAATTCGTGTACTGCTACTATCTATGAACCAAGGTCCAAGCTTACAATAACCCCTACAATTGTCGCATTCTCTAGATCGCCTTCGGCAGCGTTGTCCCTCCCCCCCAAAAAATCATCATGTTTAAACAGTTAGCAAGCATGTCTAGTTATTCGGAGTTTCATTTGACTGAGCAGTGAGCAGATCTCTGTCAGCAGTTCTCAGATTTGTAATTCGCACTGATACCCCTGTTTACTGTTTCCGTTTACGGTGGTATTTGCGTGAAATAATGTTCGCAAAGCCAACATTCCTGCAAAAATAGCGAAAATTGTTATCGAAAACAGCGCAACGTTTCTTTTTTCCAAAACTCAAGAATTTTCGGAAATATTCCCCGAAACTACTAACTTTTATGTCAAATTTTCGCGAGTTTATCTGACGTGGGGCATGGTGCCAGGTGCAAGTACCAGGCAGCGCCTTCCTGAGAATGTTATAAATTGAATTGTAAATCCTGTTTCTCTTTGCTCTGTAGTGCACAACAATTATACAACCCCTTACCTAAAGAATCAACCAAATATCAATTGCTCAATTATATCCAAAATGCAAATTTTCGTTAAAACACTAACAGGTAAAACAATCACACTAGAAGTATGTCTCAACGCTAGCTGTTTGTGTCATTTGCCACCCAAATAAAGATTGGCTTGACTATCAAAACAAACAATTGAACATGAACCACTTACTAACAATTTCCTCGCAGGTCGAATCTTCTGACACCATTGACAACGTCAAGGCTAAGATCCAAGACAAGGAAGGTATCCCACCTGACCAACAACGTTTGATCTTTGCTGGTAAGCAACTTGAAGACGGCAGAACTTTATCAGATTACAACATCCAAAAGGAATCCACCTTGCACTTAGTCTTAAGATTAAGAGGTGGTATGCAAATCTTTGTCAAGACATTAACTGGTAAGACCATCACTTTAGAAGTTGAATCTTCTGACACCATTGACAACGTCAAGGCCAAGATCCAAGACAAGGAAGGTATCCCACCTGACCAACAACGTTTGATCTTTGCTGGTAAGCAACTTGAAGACGGCAGAACTCTATCAGATTACAACATCCAGAAGGAATCCACCTTGCACTTAGTCTTAAGATTGAGAGGTGGGTTATAATCATGTGATCGTTATTCATGACCATATAGTGTTTTGCCTTTTTTTGGATCGATAGTGTTTTTGAAGGAAGGTGTATTTAGTCCATATATCTCTTGTATCTTAGAAGGCACATTCAAAAAATTGTTTCACTATTAAAAACTCGAATCTTCAGTGTTATTGGCTTCGTAGCTAGGATTATATATTAGCAATAGTATTATACTGTGATAGATCTTTTATTAAATATGATACAGGCTTCATGGTACACTCAGCGTTCCAACGATCTATCGATCTCAACTCTAACTATAGAAGAAGATTCGGTCTTGAGTAACACCTTCAAATCATCCAGAACAATATCAGTTAAAGACTTTTCATTGATAGTAGTTATGATGGTACCAAGACGAACACTTTGAACCCTCAAATTTTCAATGCAATCAGACTTGAAGTTGTTCTCAACGACTGCCTT